>JAPMOR010002342.1:952-10982 GCA_026543865.1 Argiope aurantia
CATGAAATAAAGGAAAACATAAAATCAAGGAATTAAATATTTACACAAACTGTGAATCGCATTGTATCTAGCTGGTTTCAAACTTACGCTCTCCTGATTAAGAGACCAGTGCTATGACTATTCATCCATCGCGAGTCGAGTGCCTCTTTTCAATGCGGCAATAAGTTGTGTAACTATTTTTCAAACAAAATTACAAAAATAGCAAAATTAATCAATTTACTTTCAAAATATCATTAAGTATAAGGACACCAATTATCTGAACATAATGAATAATCTAAATGATTAATGAATGATCTAATAGTATCATCATCTAACTCTTAACATAATGAATCCTATAAAGGTGTCATTTGTCATTTAATTGCATTGATTTTTTTTAATTCAAAAGTGTTTTTAAATATTCAATAAAAAAACGCTTACATTGATGTACCTTAACATATCATTTATATAAAACATATTATGAAGAAATCAATTAAAAAATCATACGAAACATCAATCATTTTGGAAAAGTACAATCAAAGCAATTTTTTATATTAGAAATAATTATCTTTGTTATTTACATAAAATACTTTTTGTTAGCTCTGTTTCTTGTCATTATTTTTAGATTTGAATGATCTTTAAAGGAGTAGAATTGCAAATGTATGGTGGTAGGCTTAATAAATAAATTACATCTTTAATAGAATGCTATTCACCAAATGATTATCACATCACACACACACACACACACACAAAAAAAAAAATGTTGAATGAAATGTTGAATTGAAACAATTTGAAGTTGGATGCTAAGAAAAGTAATTTATATTCACTGTTTTAAGACAATTAGTTTATAGAATCTCATTTGTCCTGTTATCAAATTAATAAATCCATACATGATTAGTTAATAAATGTATACAAATTAATAAATGTATACATGGGCCTTTATAAGGGAGTCGAGTCTCATGGTGTCATATTGCCGTTGAACATAAATCTGTGTGTTCAAATCGCGTGACATTTTCTTTCAACTGGGAAACGAATAAGCTAGATCTTTATTTCTAAGCTTTAAAAAATAAAGAAAAGTCACAGCATAAACCCTTTTGCAGTGTCTGGATACATTTCAACCCAAAAGCTATTTAATTTTGTAATAAAATTAAAAATAGCATAGCTATTGCATTGTGTCATCATGAATGTGTTCACTTTTGATATTCCTTGAAAGCATTCGTTTTTTGTTTCATTTGCTGCATAAGCAGAAAAAGAGAATACACAACTTTTTCTCTTGTTACATTAATACATATATTTATAAATAGAAAATATATTCATTATTAGTATGTATTAAACATAGGGACACATGTATATTTATAATATTTATTTTATGCTTACATTTTATTGCTGGATATGTTAATGGTGACAAAAAGTATAAATGCAAAAGTTTATAATCAGTATAACGATATAATCGTAACTATTAGATACGCTTCTTCAAGAATTCATGACGATCTGCCTGATTTTATTTTATTTATTACAGCAGACAACATGAACTCAAATACAGAAGTAAAACGTGTTTGGGGATGAGCAAAAAAAAATGTATTGAACTGATTCAATACCTTTATAGGTTTACTTTTTCTTGCTGGCTCATAGAAATTCTGCAATGAATGTGTAAAAAATGCGTGGGATGGAAAGAAAAGGCATGATGAACAAATATTCTTTCATATATCGAACGTTTAGGGGTTTGATGAATGAAAAAGTTGAAAGTTGAGATTTGATGAATGATGTTGTAGTAAAGAAAACAATGAATGTTCAGTTAAATATTAAAAAAAGTATTTAATAAAAAACCAGCAAACAAACTAATGATATAATATTCTCTGAAAATATTGTGACTCTGTGTTCTTAGGCCTTGAGTAGTAGCATATAAAAACAAACATTTGACTAATAATGCAGCAGTCCCATTTATCATTTTTGTCCTTCACTTACGAATATCTTAATAGAAGGGGTATGATATGAAAAATACAGGATTCAGCTGACAATCTTAATAGCATTGTATATTGAGAGTAAGTCCTTAAATCATCTGGGTATCCAGTCTAGCAATAAATCATTCCTCATTAGATAATTATTAGATAAGTTGAGAATAGTTACTTTGTGCAACAGACACACCTTTATATTTACGGACATTGTGTGGCATTGCATCGGTGATATTTGTTCTTTCAGAAATAATTCGATTTAGACATTCAAAAAACGAAATATTTAGATAATCTAGAAAAAAGATTTTTGAATGCTATTAGATCATAAATAATTTGACTGAAATTTGATGCATTGTATTTACTATGATTCTAAAAAAAACATTAATTTTGTTTCTTTATGGTTGATAACGACTGAGGCATTTTATGGCATTTAATAATTTTATAGCATTATTTGAATGATGCTTATAGGAAATACAACGAAATTATTAGGGAAATAATAACTTTTGAATTAACTCAATTTTTTCTTAATTCTGATTGTAATTAATAGATCATAATTTGTTTTTGAATAATGGAAATTGATATTTCTAGGTTCAACTTTGCATCATTATTATATTCATATGCATTGATTTGATTTGGTTTGAAATTCTTCCAAAATTATAAGTAAAATTAATTTAAACCTTCATATTTATAGCTAATAGCATAAAATTACAACAGTTTTGTAACAAATCAGTATTATCTATCTCAATTTACTTTAATGGTACAGTAATTGAAATGCTATATTATATTGCTTTATAACCTTGGATATTTTGATGCTGGAAAATAACAAACTGCATAGTCAAATGGTTGTAAAATATGATCATTGTTGATCATTCGAAAATCGATTTATATAAATTTATCGATAATTTAAATTTTTTAGTTATGACTCTCTTTTACAAGAAAGGTAATATTGATATTTTTAACCAATTAAGAAATCAAAAACAACCAAATGTTACTAATAACAAAGGAGATAAATATTTTCAATCGCAATTTATTGACATCTTATTAAAATACTTTAAATTCATTTGGTCACAAAAATATCAACAAATGTGGCTCAATAAATTTTTTCTATATTCAGTGAATGCAGTTTTAACGCAATATTAAATTTAATTTATATTATTAAATGCTTCAAATACAGTTTTCCATAGCTTTTCAAGATTTCATTATTGCTTTTCAGAGAGATAGCGCATTTTAGAAAAATTGTTCTTTTGCAAACCGAAAAACAATAGCATTGGCCAAGTTGAGGTAATGCTTTACAATTTGTAAAGAAAATTCGATCACAAAGTTAAATCTATTTTATTTTAATAAATTTCATTAACATACGAATTTTAAAAATGTAAAAAGAAGGAAATATTTTTGCCGGAACTGAAATTTTCTTCATAGCCACTCATTAAATGCCTATCATTATAAATTAAAGATCACTGGATCACAGTGAGTTGATTTTAATGAGAGCAAGATAATTCCAAATGTTATGTTAAATTTTAAGCCTTCGACAAATTAGAGAAACGTATTTTATTCAATACTTTTCGCAAATTAAAATTGTTATATATATATTGGGAGTCAGACTGCATATATGTACATTCCTTTGTAGATAGTTAACAACATTAAAGAAAAACAATGGAAATTATTTAACGGAACTCTTTTTCCACTTCCCTACTATTATTTATCCACTATCCTTTACTATTATTTGTTATGTTCACATAAATTCTCAGAACTCTATAAATTAATTTGTGATATTAAAATATAACTTTTATAAGTGTAACAAATGATAACTTTAATAAACACAACAAAAAAAATGTAAAAAAATATGAAATCATAGAAGTAAACAGGAATCTTGATGAAATATAAACTGAACACCTAAGATCAAATCTTTTATACTTCTCAATCGTGTATAGAGCACGCGCAAGCACAACAGAATCATACAACAATCATACAACACATAAAAGAATACATAAAAACAAATAAAATGTGTTAACATTGATTTCTTTCTTTCAGTAAAAGTATATCTAGAAGTCATTAAAAGCAAACACATATTATTTTGCCAGAAATATTTATTGTATATAATTAAGAGGTAAATTGAAAAAACAAATCTTTAAACGCGAAGTTATCGATATTTGCAGAAAGGCTTAAGCTGAGATAAATTTCCTGAGAGAATTCAGCGTCTTAATGCCATCTAAATAAGTTGATTGCGCAGCTGAATACAATTCTTTTAATTTGCCTCTTTTAATATGGTAGCATTACCATTACTTACCCCGAATGGGAAAATCTCCAGTCGGTTATGTTAAGGCTTTTAATAATGAATTAATTTACCATTAAGTGCATTAGGAATTTAATTTATAATTGAGTTTAATTACAATTAAAAGGGGATTTCCCCTGCGGAAATCAGTAGCCAATATACTAGTGTGTAATAAAGTTTTTCGTTTCCTCTGTCTTTTATAATCAATATCAGGTTTAATTTGATTTTATTCAATCTCAATTAGATCCTCTTTATGAGGATGGATTGTTTCATTAAAGCATTGAAAATATAATAAACATACAAAAATATTTCATTGATACTAATCTTTGCATATTTTGGTTGGAGAAAAAATTGCTATATATATTTTCACAATGTTCTTTTCTTTTTCTGAAAAAAATATTTAACCATAAATGTAGTAATTAAATTGTTATAATGCAGCCTCAATTTAAGTTTTCGTCTTTAAACTGCGTAAACACTGACTAATACTAATATGTTTTTTTTACATTACTGATGTAACTTTTAAAGCACAGAGAATAAGGAATTATTTTACATTAAATATTTGTTTGATTTTCCTTTCATAGAAATTCAGTATATTTTCATTCACCGTATTTTAAAATTATAATTAGTATAGAAAAATTTTATCAAGTTTAATGCTGCAATGATTTCCTAACATAATAAAAAAAACTTATTAAGTAATGATGAATTACTTTTTTGAATTGGCTTTAACCAGTATTCATTTACTTGGATTTTGTAAAAAAAGATTTTATTTATACTATATTTGAATCTTAAAATATCTAAAGAAATGTAATTCATCATCTAGATAGGTTTACATGTCTTACATTAATCTGTAAAGAAATGTCAGTGCTTAAGAATCATGTAAATTTTAAATATTTATAATGATTTTTTTAAGGTTTATTTACCTTTTAATTTTTAGTTATGGAAACGGGAAGTCAATGGAATAATTACCAAAGAGACTGCATTTTAAATTAATATTTCTATAACATAAAGAGACTAATCTATATGTTTGATATTAATCTATACTTATAATAAAGCTCAATGTGTGTGTGTGTGTGTGTGTGTGTGTGTGTTGGCGCTCTACAGACCAGACCATTCAACCTACAGCTACCAAATTTGGCACGTGTATACCTTGGAGGCCGGGAATGTGCACCTGGGGGTTATTTTTTCGAATTTTTAACTAGAATTTTATTTATTTAAAAATTAAGCGAAATTTTGACGTGTTTCTGCTATAACTGCCGAAAATATTACCGCACAAAAAAGAATTTTACATGAAGTTAAAGATCAAAAATTTATCTTTTAAATGATACTACTGCTTTAATCTTAAAATTAAATTTCTATTTTTAATGAATTTTTAAATAAATATTTTAACTATGTTTTTCAATAATTTTTTTCGTCAAAAATAAAAATGAGGATTAAGCACGTTTCGCATTCCTGAGAAAAATAGCTTTTTTCAAAGTGTTGCCATCACAGTGATTAAAGCTCTAACTGAAAATAAATTAAATCTTTTTGGAAATGAAATCTGCAAAAATATAATTTTTGGCACGCGTTTGTAGGAAATGAAACAAATATGAAATATTATTTTTTCTGAAAAATAAATTCAAGAAAAATTATTTTATGATCTTTTACACTCTCTATACAGGGTGTTTATTCAGTCCCGGATCCATTTTGATATTTAATGACTCATAAAATAATGAAGATGTAAACAAACTTATGGCATTTATTGATGGAATAACTCATATATTTTCCTTTTCAGGCTTGAATATTTTTACTTTTGTAAATATCGTCTGCGCGTGTTTTTAATTTCAGATAATTTCATTTTCCAGTCTAAATATCTGTACTTTTCTAAATATCGTCTGCTTATTAATTGCATTTTTCTCTCTTTTGTTTTTGGCAACTATTGAAATGTTATGTTTACTTTTGATGTGTTTTTTCTATGTAGTACTTTTGTATGTGATGTTTTATTCGATCGGATATTAAGGAGAATGCATACACCACAAGAGAAAGCACAGATTTTATGATGGTCATAGAGCTAATTTTCAATCAACTAAATCACTGACTTTTAAGAGTTAATATCAAATCACTTAAACTGACTGATTTATGCAGATTTGAATATCACTATTCAATAAAAAAAGGATAATTTTAGATTTTTCATCGATCGTTTCAGAGAAAATACGCCAATAAGCGCGCAGGTTTCTCAAGATTAATTGTCCTTAGATTATGAAAATGGTGAGTTTTTCTAAATTTTTAACATTTCAAACTTCATAAATAAGTCTTAGTTGATCATGGAAAATAGAAACATTCATTCATTTATTTAAAATTTGGTGTGTCCAGAATATTTATCAGAATATGATACCTTACTGCATTAAATTGAGACTTCATAATTTTTGAAATATATTTATAAACAGGAACAAAATATTATTATTGATTTCATTTCAATCCTTTTGAAAGCAAAACTAAAAACTGAATTTTATACTGAATCTCAAAAATTTTTGTTGAATTATTGTTTGAGATATTACATAAACTATGAAAAATATTTTGTAGTTAACATAATACCGAGCAATTCTGTTTGCAATACTCATATTCAATAATAATAATAATTAATAAATAACAATAAAGATGATAAATAAAATAAAGCGCTTGGTTTTATTAAAAAATATCTTAATATTAATTGCAATTTCGTCATTTACATTTTTAATTAAAGTTGAAGTTTTACCGGAAATGGCAACAAATTAGCAAAATATATATAGTAAATTGAACGAAACGATCTAAACAATATAAGTTTGGTTTGACTATCAAAGTTTGAAGATTAAAAATGTTTTGTTTGAGAATCCTTTAAGAGACCAGTTACTTAAAATATTTAATTGAAAATTGTAGCGAGCGGTAACACTGGCGAACCGGCTGGTCGCCAAAGGCGGCTAGTTATATATAAAATAAATTAGTTCGTTGCCGAATGCTTATAGATTATTCAAAATAGGAAGGTGAATATATTAAAGGAGATTTTTCAGATTATTTTTTTACTAAGATTACAATATACTACACGTAATTTCATTTAAAATATTAAACCAGATTAATTAGGTAATCAATTTACTATTTCTCTGTTTAATTGGAATATTTTCTTAATATTTTATATTTTGAATTTTTTAAATGTCATGAAATGAATTAGCTATATAAATTTATCGATATCATTAATTCGTCATTGGAGGAAATAATAGCATAATGTGCAGTTCAAGATGGGGTTCTTGAAGTGATTTTCCACCTTCTACTTAAAGTTTTCATCTTCGATTCAAGATTTTTGAATGTCTAGGCAATTAATATAGACGGATTACTTTACAAATTTTATGTTAAAAACGCTTATTGAAACAGAAATGCAAGCATTCAAAGGATATAAAAAATACATGAAATAATTATATCTGGGAACCTAAATAATTTTATATAATTTGTTAAAATAAAAATATAAACTACAATATAGAAAATCAATCAATGCATTCAGCCAATTTGTTTTTGTTTTAAAAATAAATCAAGAATTTTTTGAGAAACGTCAAAGCTGAAATGTTTTCATTCATTCCCTAGAAATGCTAAAAGTATAAAATCTTGATTTATCTTATTTTAGTTTAAAATATTATAAACATTTATTTTTGAGAATTAATAAATAATATATATATAAATGCATATCATTTAGATAATCCATAATGTAAAACACTTATGCATCGAGACTTAATATCACAGTATCTTTAAAATTCGGTATTCGGTGATGCTATCTTATTGATTTAAGTTGTGGTAGAATTTATTTGCATCTTAGTAGATTATTTATTGCATGCATTCATTAGTGTTTTTTTTCCTTAAAATTTTCAGAACTACAGTTCGATTAAAACGCTTCATGACATTCAAGCATTTTTTTCAGTCATTTGAGGCTTAAAAAATAATATTGATTCCTTTACCAGTCAGTCCCCAATGCCGACTAGAATTTGCACTTTTATAGGCAATGAATTTTGCAAATTTATTTGGAAACTATTCCTGCTAAATTCGAATATTTCATGAATTTATTTTTCGAATATTTAAGGAATGTATTTTTATTCAATATTCTTAATTTCGGAATTTTATCTTGGCAAAATCTTTTGAATTGTGCTTCGACATTCATATTTTATCATGTTTAATTTATTTATGTATTTCCTGTATGTTTCAAACATTAAATGACGTTTTCTTAAATGATAAATGTTAAAAGCCCAAGAAAAACTTCTTAAATTAAAATCTAATATATATCTTTGTAAAATTTTGTATAGTAATTTTCTTAATATTCAGTAATTTTCACTGTTATATTCATTTTTTATACGCATAATGTACGTTTTAATGCTAATCTATAACTTTGCATAGCAAATTATAATTTTGAAAAAAATATATTCTTTTGTAAAAAAAACACCTTATGAATTAACATTTAGTGCAAATTTATAGTTAAAATTCATTTCGAATGCTCTCTTTGTTATTCCTATTCGCAGATACAGAATATTATATCAATTCCTTTAAAACTGATTTTTTAAAAATAAAAATTTGATATTTTCATTAAGATTTTGAACACTTGTCAAATATTTATATAACGATGTTTTTAGTTTGTGCATCTTTCGAGCTCCAAACCAATTTTCTTCACATTTTTAAAGCACTTTTGGCTTTTAAAGAATATACATTTGCGGCAATGGGTTTTTCCATTTTTTTTGGAACATAGGTTATTATAGATGATTTTTCAAAGAAAAAAAATATCCATTAAGAACGTAGCTCATACTTTGAATACTTACAAATATTATTGTTTCATCTGCACTATTCAATTTGAAAAACGAAATCGATCTCTTAATAAATTCTTATGGATTAGAAATGTGAAGAAGATTATACAATTAAAAATGCTTTCTGGAATTGTAAGTTATTTTTTCATGAAGAAACTATTTTCAACAAAAAAACTCAACGATCATCAAAGATTCAATGATGTTGCAATCATGTTAATATTTCAATTAACCAAAAAGTAAATAAATGCATTTGAAGACAAAACCCAACAATTTCGTTTATTTAAGCATCTGCCCTACATCATTGGCAGTGATAAGAAGGAAAATGTGTGGGTGATATTTTTTCCCAACTTTCTCTTTTTGACCTTATCTTAATGATTTCATAATCCCCATTCTGCGAAAGCTTTTCTTGTAAGTCAATTAAGAAGTCATTCTTCTCTACGTCAAATACTTCTTAACGAAAGAACTCTAATGAATTAGAAATGTTTACTATAATTTATTGCAAATGCCTCGTTGTCATTTCGTTCCGTGAAGTAATGAATTAATTTTCAGTTCGGGTATAGAAGGATGGTGAAAGAAAAAAAGGACGTTTGAACAATCCGAAAAATAAACTTATCACCAAGTTGTTTGACAAATGAGATTTTGTTGAATAACGATGTTTCAGACAAAAAGTATAATTTTCCGACTCTTTGTTAAATCGAATTTCGGTCGCTAATTTGAAATTTTTTTAAAAACCTGTTTATTGCAAGTATATTTATTCTTGATCATAGAAAAGATTAATTAATTTATGACATCAGCAAAAATGTACTTTGTAAAATGTCAGTATAATATATTTAGCGTATGATCAGCATATTAAATCAGTACAATATGCATGGTATACAATCAGTATATCGAAACAGTACAAGGTACTATGTATGCAATCAATATATCAAATCTGTACAAGGTACTATGTATGCAATCAGTATATCAAATCTGTACAAGGTACTTTGTATGCAATCAGTATATCAAATCTGTACAAGGTACTTTGTATGCAATCAGTACAT
>JAPMOR010002356.1:0-30271 GCA_026543865.1 Argiope aurantia
CAATTCAACAAAGGGATCCCAGGATGATGAAAAGTTTCCATAAAAGTAAAATATTTTTTGATTATTTCTCCAGATCAAACTGATTATGCTGGAAACAATAAGATTTTCAATATTTAAATTCTAAATTTATTTTCAAAACTCTTCATTAATTACAAAAAATTTCTCTTATTTTGTATTTGCATCATTTGTGCTGCAGTAATGTCCTTCAATCAGTGTTTACAACCATGTCCTAAACATACTAACAGAATGTTAGCACTCAAAACACCCATGACTAAAATCACTCAAAAATTTGCATTTAATCATTGTATTACACACAAAATTCATACCAATGAAATCTTTCATGGAAAATTTGTATTTGCATCTCATTGTGCGATAGAAAATGCTTTTTCATCAGTGTCATTCTCAGTTGTGTTTTAAAAATTAAAAAAAAGGAAAATAAATCTCACTAATCGTATAAGTCGTATACATTTGGCACATATGCGGAGCCAAAAAACTTGCGCTTGTTGGCGAATGGCGTGTGAAGAAGTCGAGAAAGCTCGCCACCTCATTTTTCTGAGTCCTTTGCTCCCCAGCACTTGGATTGGCATATCCAACAGGATTTTGGATAATCGTCAGCAAGGGAATATGCCGGGAAGAATGCACACAATTTTTTTCTTCTATTTTTTCTTTTCATTTAATCACTGGACAGTACAGGATGACCACCCTAGAGATGATTAACTATGTTTGAGTCAAGGGTCACCGGCACCTCCGTGTCGGGATCGTATCGTCACGCCACCTGGCTCATGTTCAATTGCAAGCTGGGATGGGAGCATAGACAGTACAGCATTCCACAACCTGGACAAGATGTCGCAGCCGTCATCGAGGGCATAGAGATGGCTAAAAAAAGAAAAAGAAAATCAATTCAGCATCTAAAAGAATAAAAAAAACTGAGAGAGAGAGAGAAGTTTTGTTGTTGTGTCGGTCCATCCTTCAAGCGGTTGGCTTAAGTTGTTCAGGTTCTGTCGGCCTCTCTAAATTCAATTCGGTGTCTTCGAGTTGATAAAGCGATTTGTGACTCATCTTCTAATTCATCATCATTTTTTTCTCTTGACAAGTTTTTCCTCAAGTGGTTAGAGATGGGGGAAATCGGAGGTTTGTTTCTTTGAGTGAGATATTTTATAACACATTGATTTTTCTTTTCTGTGAATGTTCTCCTCTTAATCATCCTGTCTAATACGGTGTTCCTTCCCCAGACCACCACCACTACCCTCGTTGGTTGCTCAAAACTCTTTCGAAAAAGATGAAAAATTATTTTTATCTTCGCCGATTTCTGTCGGTTGAAATCTTGCGTGGTTAGATTTCTTCAACAACAACAACAAAAAAAAAGCATTAGCGGTTTTCTCCCGTGTAATTGTTTTGAGTAAGGTATTGAAGAAAATTTATCATCTCTTTAAATATGTTTTTAAATTTCTTATTTGTAATAAATTTCAACACTAAAGAGTTTCAAGTGTCCTTCTGAATAGACTACTCTGATTGAATGAATTAGAAAGCAAACGATTTTATTTAAAGCGTTAACTCCATCTCAATTTATAATATTCAGATATTATTTTTAATTTTAAATTAGGATCTAAATTCGATTTGAGTTAAAAGTAAATTCTTCGAATATATTAATTAGCTGAAATCCAATGGCACTTGTTTTAGCATGGATTGCTAAAGATTACACCTGGTGGGTAATGAGAGAATGGATCAGAAACTGATGCATAAGTAAGCAGGTTCTTGCTTCTTTGGAGAAAATAGCTATGTTGTAGATTCAAAATTATCCCCATTCCAATGATGGGATGTACCTCTTACGGGTAAGGGTCTGGACCGTTGACCAGTGAAGCTTAACTCCCGAAATCTAATTTAGTTTCAATATATGAGAGTAGATTGCCTTACTGGGAAATTTTAAAGGCAGTTGGTTCACTTTTATTTATCTTTAAAACCAGGAAAGCTTCCAAAGCCGTTAACCAACTACAGTGAGCAATTAAAGAGCTAATATTCCTACCAGTTTTTAAATGAAGAAATTAACAAAAATAAAACAATATTCTGTAATCTTTCCATCAAACAATATACTTTCAAATAATTTAAAATATAATAAATATAAAAAAGAAACATATTTAAAAATACGTTAGAAAAACTTTCTAATAATTTCTTTCATATTTTCTTATCTTTCTGATAAGAAGAATAGGCACAAATAAAAGCCTGAAATTTGTTTAATTTACTGCATTCGATCAATTTTACTTTTGAAGTAAATCTTGAGAAATTAATGAAGTTTTTTCAGCTACTTTCTTTCTGAAGGATATTGCAATCAACCAAGAATCTTGCAATCGCATTGAATATAGTTTCAGATTTGTTCAATAGATGGCGCAATGAATAATTGCTAAGAATTGATACATGTAACTTAATGTCAAAGGGTAGAAACCCCTTATTATTATAATTATTGTTATTGAAAATTAATTAAAATGTTTAGAGGAAGGTAGGGCATACTTCTGAAAAACTATGCATTTTTGTATATAAAGGAGGATAGTTTCAAATTAACAAAGTAGATATTTTAAATCAAAAGAGCTATTGCAGTCAGATATAAACGATAATTCATTCCTTTCAAGATAAGTTATTTTAAGTTCGAAAAATCAAATACGATGTCTGTAAAAGTGCGTATTTATTTCTAAATATAATAATAATAGCGACAGATATTTTTAGTGAGAGGTTTGGAATTATCACTATTATCTGGAATTAATTATGATTTTAAATGCTTAAGCTATGTGGACAAATAGAAAACATATTTCTTGTACATTCTTTCCACTTTTAGCATAAAATCGCATATTCTATTTTTCATCTGATTTTAAAAGTTGTTTTCTTCCCACTTTTGTATTTCTGTGCTGTTCTTCATACTTTTGAGGGGGGAAAAGAAGGGGAGGGGTATTCTTTGTTCTGCAATTTGTATGACCAGAGTTCTTTAAATATTTTCCATTTTTGACGCCTTTTTGGTTACAAATTTTAAGCGTCTCCACCAGTTTTTTCGAGATCTCAAGTGCTCATAAGTAAAGAATAAAACAAGAAGAAAGTAAAATACTTATTTGTGTTAAATAGAAAATAATTATTTTCATTCTGTTTATTTGTAAAATTTTAATGTTTCCAATCAAATTCGATTTCTGTCCTCGTTTCGCTAACTAACGTTGTTGAATATAGCAGAAATTCTGGATTTTAGTGCTTTCGCTACCTTTAAATGTAAAGATGGAATCAAATCCTGTAGATTAACAAGGCGTAGGTAATTTAGTTAAGTTAGTTTGCATTAATTCCTCTTCACAAAAGAGTATATGGAAAATAATATGTGTGTATGCGGACGCATGCACACATGCGCGTGTATGTGAATAATATATATAATACTGTTTGGTAGTGAATGTCACATGGTGGTTCCTTCTTCTTTGAGATGAAATTATAAGCAATGGAGCTGATTGCAGCTTCAAACCACCCCAGTAAGCACAAAAGATCAGTTATTGCTACCGAACTGTGCCAGGGATTCTTAAAGAGATAGACCACTCCATCCAAATCATCTTCGAAATGAATGCTTCAGGTATTTTAATGAGCCCACATCTTTGGAAATTAGTTGTACGTAACACAGGTGATTTCATAGAAAGACTTTAAACATTTCAGTATTTCCTATGTTGCATTTTTTGTTATAATATAGTTGCCACTATGAAATTTCCAACTTTGTATAAAACAAAATTATAATTTGCTTTTTAAGGCAAAGTAATATTTGATTCAAATAAAATAGGAAAACGGATAATTTTAATTATTTTTATTTATGAATTTAAAGTATTTAGACTGTGTGTTCTAAATATTTCATATTTATTTTAATGCCCTAACTGGATATCGATCAACTCATGTTTTCTTTTCAAAATAACTGTTATATGACTTATATTTCCATTTGATATACAAACATCTATAGTATACAGATGAATATCTTTTATTTTTGTCAGTAGTGATTGATTTTAGACTATCAGCTTAATCACATCATTTTAACTGAAGAGTTAGTTATATGCAGGACGAAAATATTGTAGCTTGCATTTCTTTATCCTAGTTTCTTAAATTACCGGCCCTGTTCCAAACGGGATGGCGCAAATATTGGTAACCCGTGAATACATAGGACTTTTCAAAATCATCTACCATGAATACAAAGTACTTTTCAAAGATATTTAGCAAAATTAACCTGCTTAATAAACCTGCATGGAATTGAAACATTTTATTAAATATTTTTCAAAGATAAATTGAATCGATTTTTACTATGGTTAATTAATACTTAACTGACCTATTTTATTGACCCATTTATTTAGGGTGTCCCAAAATGTTGTTTAAAGGTAAATTAGATATACAGAAACAAGTTATTTTTGCAGTAGAATACAAGATCGGAAATGCAAAGAATTTTTTTTTAATTTTATCTTTTATATCCTTTTTTTTTTTTTTTTTTTCGTTAATTCGTTGGCAAAGAGTCCCCTTTAGGACGTCCGCCTTTGCATTTCTGGATCCCTGGTTTATTACAAATCTGACTTATTTTTGTATTCCTAACCTATACTTAACGGTTATAAATGACATTTCGGAATTACTTGTACGTATATTTGCAGTCATACATTTTTTTTTTTTTTTTTTTTTTTTTTTTTTTTTTTGCATCCAGAGCGAAAATGCGAAAAGAGAAGTTTTATATGTTTAGCTTTATGTCAGAAAAAACTTATAAACGAAAATCATCCGTTTTTTTTTTTTCTTCTTGTCAATCACAAATATTTTTTATTTTTATTTTTCATATCTTGTAGTGTTTTAGAATTCATAAGGACGCTGCAATAGATTCAAAAATGAGCATTTATTTTCTTGAAAATCTTTCTAAGAATGATTAGACAAGAGATCCCCCCCTCCATCTAAAAAGTTCTCAGCGTATGTGATCAATCATGTCTTAAAAGATCAACTTGACACAAGTTTAGTTATACTGTGGTTCAGGCTGACTAGATATTCCAGATAAAGAAAAGCTTTGTGACGCGAAGGAAGTTTTATTTTTCTTACAAAAACTGTTAGATTCATTCGATATTTTCCAATTTATTATTTGAAACAAAGCAACACTTCTTGGTTCTGATTTAAGCAAAATGGTAGGATTGTTTTTTGCTAAATAAGAGGCTTGACTATCTAATGATCATGTCAACCATCAATTATGTAGCTGCATTTTTAAATAATATTGTATTCCCCAAAACTTTCCCATATACTTTCTAACAAGGACAAATTTGTATTTTAGACGCATTTTTTCCCCCAAAACCAAAAAATTTGAATTTTGTTAAATCAAAATTTGACGCAGAACTATAATTTCAGTCAAAAAAAATCACATACCAAATTTGATATATTTAAATCATTACTTTTTTTCACGTTTCACGTCATCACGTTTACATATATCTAAAAGTGCAGGCCGTCTGCCGGTCTACACTTTCTACCGAATTTATGTACCAAATTTTATCCATCTAGATCTCTTCGGTTTATAGTTATTGTGTTAACTTATATTCGAGCAGCCATATGATATTTTGCTCAAAATTAGATAGAAAGCCACAAAGGTAAGGTAAAGACCATATGCCAATTTATAAAAACCATTGGTGTAAAGACCAAATACCAAATTTCAACCCTCTAAATCAAAGCGTGTTATAGATTGAGAACGCCAAAATCTCGAGTTCAAATTTTTTGATAATTACAATATTTTATGTATACTTCGTATACGAGAAAATAATAACAATCCAATTCTTACTCATTTTAACCTAAATATCCTATCATTGAACAGTAGATTTATTAAATTGTTAGTTAGTAACCCTTTAAGAGAATGAGGAAAGTTCGAGGGCAAGTTATTTAAATAACAATAAATTTAATTAAGATAATCGTCTTAGTTTGAAACAGCTCAACGAAATTTTTCAGCATTAAATTAGGCTGAGTTTTTGTTGTGTGTGTATGCTTCATTAACGCTGCACTGAATACTTTTATTTTACACATATCTAGACTTGACATCATGATATTTTTTTGTCTTTTTAAAATGACACGAATTAAAATATAATTATCATATTCTTCATGGATGTAAATGAGATATTTGTCATAGCATAAAAGCAGCTGAAATTCTTTTAGATTTAAAAGCAAATTAAAATTTTAATCTGAACATTTATAACTTTTCAAGTTAACAAAGATCGTATTATTATTTCTTGTAATCCGCCTTCTTAAGTAAAGACAAGAATTTAAACTGGTCATTCTCAATCAATAGAAATATCTTATTAAAGCTGGCCGCGGTGGCCTGGTGGTAAGGTCTCGGCTTCGGAATCGGAGGGTTTCAGGTTCGAGACCCGATTCCACCGAAGAACCGTCGTGTAAGGGGGCCTGTTGCACGTTAAATCCGTCCAGACCAAACGTCCTCCCGTTGGTGTGGTGTGGAGAGGGGGATGCCAGTTCAGGTGTCGTCCTCGTCATCTGACCGCGGTTCAAAATTACGAGGTCCGTCCCAAAATAGCCCTAGTGTTGCTTCAAACGGGACGTTAATAAAACTAAACTATCTTATTAAAGCTTTGCTTACCGTTAGCTTTCTTGGCTTGATTGTTGAGATATTTCTTCTGCCGTGCCCTTGAATTTTGGAACCATACTTGAGTTACTCTTTTACTGAGACCAGTAATTTGGGCTATTCTTTCTAGATCCTGACCATCCGGATTCGAGTCGAGGTTGAAGTTGGCTTGTAATACTTGAAGTTGTTCCTCCGTGAACGTGGTTCGAACCCGTTTCGTTTTAGCTTTCTGTTGGTGATCTTGGTCTGTATTTTCTGCAAGGAAAGATCGAAGAAAGGAATTAGCAAAGTAGAATTTCCTTTCAACAATATCTATTTTGATAATATATTAAATGGCATTTGATTGAAAAAAAAACTTATCTCACTCGATGAATAGATAGAAATTTTTTGTTAAGAAAATACTCAGAGGTTTTTTCAAAAAGATTTAAACAATATTTGAGACAAATCAATAATTGCTTCTCTGTTTATTCACTTTCAAAAAAAAAATTCCGAGATATTAAAGAACTGATGAAATTATTAAGTTAAACTGATAATTTATCCTGTACAAAGTTTGTTGTACTGGGTGGATTTCCATCGATGCATCTGTAAGTTTGAAAACACTTAAGCTTTAAACTGATGCTTACGCTTTTTTGTAAATAACGTTTCAGTATTGCGACAAATAACTAAAAAGATATTGGTCTGTAGTAATAAAAAATTAGGAAGATAGAATATTAATTTGCTGATCAAATTAATTAACTATTTAATTTAGTAGAATTAATATAAATAATTAATTAAGTATTTAATTTAATATGATTAATATAGATCTTAAATCAATTATTCTACTTGAGTCCCCAAGCTAATTATTAGGGAGAGACTTTAGAAAATTAAACTGATCACTATCATTTGTGATGAAAGATTTTATCAGTACAGTTATTGTTTCTCAGACTTTGAAGGTAGGTCAATAATAGCGTCAATATGCATATGTCACTGCAATAATTTGGGTTGAAGTCACCTGAAACCGTGGACGTCTAGCTTTTTGCCAGTCTTTCACTCTATAGTTACGCCACTAACATCAATAATAATCATATAAGCGTTAATCTAAAATTGAATATTAATATAAATAATTTTAATATAAATAATAGGAGATACTTAGATACTTATTTAATTTGTTATTCCACTAGTGCAATTTTTTTTCGTTACATTTACTAAAATAATAAGATATTTAAATTCTGCTCATCTTCCTTTGCAAAAAAAAAAAAAGGTGTGATTATAAAATAAATAAAAACTAAATTAAGAACATCTCTTGTTTATTTTCGATATAGACAATCACTAATTTGTGCACAACAGAGAAAGAAAAATTTCAAATAAGAACAAAGGCAAATTTAGGAAAATAATAAAATTTAACTAAACTGAAAGAAACTGAAATGCGAGCATTTATTTCCTACATTTTAATAAATGGTAGGATGAAAAGTCTCATTTGAGTTTGCATTAAATATTGACTGAGCATTCTGGCAACGTTCACATTTAAAAAGTAATTGTTATTCGTACTTAAACCAGTATCAATGAAAGCAATGTTAGTTTGTATTCGTTAACACTAGTTAATTTGTCAGTTGTCAATGCTTCAACAATATTGATGATAGACGCCACCATCATCTTAAAATGTTCTCGCAAAACTGCTTTGATTTTCAGCTGTACCTTTCACACAGTAAGTTTTTAATTTTTGATCTTTTGTTGCTAAAAGAAACATGATTGAAAAAACATCTGTGAAATAGTGAAATGACATATTTTCAAATTTTAGAGAATCTTCACTGGCTGTTCTAAAAATGAAGGACACTTCCAGAACAGCGTTTGCGAAATACCATTCATTCGAGGTATTCTTAGAAATTCTTAACAGCATGGCAGAAATTCTTAGCAGCATGTATAAATTATGTTTGTTTCTTTAGTTTCGTAATTCTATAAAACAATAAAAGTCCATTAGGTAAGCCAAATCATTACCTTCCCTAATTGTCAAAATCAGGAACAGTAATCATTCTGATGTACATACTTGCAAACTGTATAAAAAATCATTTTTCCAACTTTTTCCTCACTATGATATTCTAACTATGATTCTAATTAAATCGGAAGATTCTCCATGCATTCATTTTCATTTCCATTAATTTGTGAAATTCCGCAATTTCTATCACACACATTAAGTTGCAGACAGTCAGTCTCTCTCTCTCTGGAATATTCAAAATGATGTCAAAGAAATCGAATAAATTAACAACAAACAATTTTCAGTTATGGAAGAAGGAAAAGACGAAGCATTTATTTATCTATGATGACAACTGAGAAATAACAAATGAAGAGTTGATGAATGACACAACAAATGAAGAATTGTTCTTGTAGTACTAACCAACAGCGAAGAACAGGAAAGACGATAATTAAGAATATAAAGCGCCTTTAACAAGTAGTTAAATCAATTATTAAATAGGACAAAGACACTATTCATTTTTGAACGAAGACAGACTGCAATAAAGCAAAAAGTGGACATTTTTATGAAAGATGCTGAAGAATTCTGCGCTCCTTACACTGAGAAATTCTGCTTAACTATTAAAGAGTTGCGGAAGTCATTGTCTCAAGGAAACATCAACCTATAAAAGTCACTAGCTTTATAAAACGTGATCATATCATATACCTATTTTTTAAACAGTATTAAAAATCCTTGCAATTAAACAATATTTACTTTTATATAGATTATAAATACTTGTATAATTTGAACTACACCTTTTTTCCATAGAAAGTGAACTTTGTTGAACACGATTTTATAATGATAATGGCACTCGGCAAAGGTTTATTGTACTCTTATAACGAACTTAGATCTCCCTCCATCTTTGAATGTACGTTAGAAGTGGCGATTAGTGGAGTACATGAACTCAAAGGCTCTTCATCTCCGCATCTAACTATACTACAAGAGAATAACATAACAACTGCAAGTCCATTGTTGATGAATATATTTTGCTGCAAAGCTGATGCATCGATGGAATACGCAAGTTTTGAGAGAACATTTTTGTGTATCATTATTATCTAATAGAAGTTTGTATAAAATTTTAAAAGATTGTTATAATCTCATATTAAAGATTCATATACATTGCATTTTAAAACAATAAAATTTAAAAAATAATATTTAAATTTACGAAATAATTTTAGATATGTAGATATTTTAAATTATAGAGCCGGACAATCATCAAATATATCCGAACACAGCAATTTTTTTCATCAAAAAAAAAATAATAATAATGAGCTCATCAACACATTAAAAGTATTATTGTGCTCTACTGTGAAATTACAAATGAAAAATAAAAGGATCTAGGGAAGCTATAATCAGTTACTGGTAAAATGAAACTTATAATATTTTTCTCATAATTATTCATAATTATATAAATTCATAATTCATGCTCATATAAATTCATAATTCATACTCATATAAATTCATAATTATTTTTCTCGGAAATATTGAAGAATATAATTAGTTTACTTGCTGTAAATGTTTTCTTGACATCAAAATAGTACTTAGTGGAGTGGATTTGTAGTTTAAAAAATACCACTGAAAGACATTATCATGAAATATAACAGATGGCGCCACGATATTTTGTGAAAAATTTAGGAAAGAAATTGTAATAAAAAATCCTATCCTTACTAACTTTGGTATTTATTTATATGAAATTATTCCAATACTGTAGAAAAATGAGACTTTTTGTTTAAACCAATGCTGAATGATCGAAAAGCCCTATTCGATTGCTTGGTAGTCTTATTCATCAAAGAAACAAAATCTTTTTCTCTCTCTCTCTCTCTCTCTCTCTCTCTCTAAAGAGAGAAGATGCAATGGATAAGGTTTAAATTTTCTCCTACAACGTCTGCAAGTTTTGAAAATAATGAATTTCTAAAATATAGCTAAGAATAAAGCATACATGATAAAATTTCATGAAAATTATTTTAGGCATTTTTTTTAATCTTTTAATCAGTTGCTCAATAAAATTCAGACGAAGATTTCCTTAAAGAAACATTTTAATGAACAAATGGAAACATTATTTTGATGAGATTTGTTCTCAAAGCTTTACTTTTTATGGTTCAGCTTAATAACTATAATGTCTGTGCCAAATGTTACATTAATAACGTGCATGTACCGGGCAATAAAGCAAAGCAAAAAGGGGGAAAAAAGATATTTTTATAGCATGTATGGAAAATTAATATTTAGTACATTATCTAGGGAATATCCGTTTCTCTTTTTTAAAATTTAGTATTAAAAAATTTTTGACGCAATATATCAAGTTATTCAAAACATTATAAAAATTTCAATTTTTTTTTATTTTCAAATAAAATTCATCATAAATTATGTTATAAAAATCAAAAGTTCAAGCAATGACATTGCCTTCTAATACTACGCAGGGAAAAAAATTCAACGTTTTACCCCTGAATATTTTTTAACAGTAAAAAAAAAAAAATGGTGATTATTTTTATAAGAACAGATAAATACAATTTATTTTCCTAGCGTGTCCCACTGTCTGTCGAAAAAATTATTATTATTATTATTATTGTGTGTGTGTGTGCGTGTTTTCTGACTGAGAAATATTTCCGTTGCCACAAAAAGGCAAAACGAATGTAAGTAAAAATATTTATTTTTACTCAAAATGAAAATGTATGAAGAGACGATAATTCCATCCAAAAAAAAATCACTTTGTGCAGTTGTATGGTAATTTTTTATAAAACAATTGCTATGAAAATGTTTTTAATTACTTCCTACTACTATTATTATTGGAAAATATCAGCAAAATTTTAATGTTCCAAAATTTTAGCGAATCTAAAATAATACTGAATACTGCTGAATAGCGTTGGATAAAACCCTATTTAGAGTCAGGATCCGTAGCTCAAAATGTCGTAATATTAGGCATTGAAATTACCTTTTCTTATATCAATTTAGATAAAAATATTAAAAGAAATATACTAAATTAATAAAATAATTGCTAAGCTTAAAATCTCAGAAATTATTTCATTACTGAAAGATAAGGCTGAAAAATCACGACTCTAGAATTTTCCTTCTTTGCGAAGAAGCTCAGTTGGGATCATATTCAAGTGACGTCATTCTGGTTACGTGCAACGAGTGCTAAACCAAGTGCGAACAATTTAATTAGTCGGCGTTTGAGGTAAAATTCCACGCGCAGCAATCAAACAAATTTAATCAAACACAGTGTCGGAGGAAATGACACCGCTTCATGCATTATGCACTGTTTATTCAAACACATTGTCGATCTTATTAATTATACAGCGAATATAATATGCTAATAAGTCTTGGAAGCGAAAGAATATGAGCTCTAATATATGCATAAGACTAGAAATTCTCGGATTTTGTAAATCAAAAGAGATTTTTTCATTGTTCTTCCTCGAGAAATATTCAGTAGAACAATAGTTTTCGCTTTTTTTTTTTTTTTTTTTTTTTTTTTTCGAAGGGAAGGTACACAATGCCCAAAAGAATCCCAACATTTGATTTAGAATTATGCAAGTTGAATGTCACTAACTTTTACATTCGAGATGTGTTCAATTATTCTTAGAAGTAAAATATGCAACTAAGGTATTGATTATCATTAAGAAGAATAAAAGTTTTGAAAGATAGAAATAGATTTTTGCTGGTTTCTTTTACATATTTGTTGAGGATGAATTTTGAACAAAATAATGTTGTGCATAATGCGATAGAATAATTATGCTTTTGTCAGAAGTCAAATTTTTTATTGTTGAGACTGTATTAAAAAATGTTATTAAATTATTGTCCTTGATTCATTATATTGTTTAATTAAACGCATTCATAAAATAAAAATTTTAATTCATAATATTTACTGATCCATTACAGTGCACTGTTAAATGTAATTCATTCGAGCATTTCGATGCTCATTTTAAATTTTATGGGTCAAAACGTGGTAATAATTCCCTCTTTTGAAATAATAATCTGGCAGTATTGAAACTTTTTTTTTTGTGCAGAAAAAAAAATGCTTTTTTACAAACGTTTCACGGCTCATCTATATCTATATCTATACTTATAATAAAGCTCAATGTGTGTGTGTGTGTGTTGGCGCTCTACAGGCCAGACCATTCAACCTACAGCTACCGAATTTGGCACGTGTATACCTTGGAGGCCGGGAATGTGCACCTGGGGGTTATTTTTTCGAATTTTTAATTATAATTTTATTTATTTAAATATTAAGCGTAATTTTGGTGTGTTTCTGCTATAACTTCCGAAAATATTACCGCACAAAAAAGATTTTTACATCAATTAAAGATTAAAAATTTATCTTTTAAATGATACCAATGTTTTAACCTTAAAATTCAATTTCTATTTTTAATGAATTTTTAAATAAATATTTTAAATATATTTGTCAACAATTTTTTTTCTTACAAAATAAAAATAAAATTTAAGCTGCTCGAGCACGTTTCGTATTCATGGGAAAAACTTAGCTTTTTTCAAAGTGTTGAGATCACATTGATTAAAGCTCCAACTAAAAATAAATTAAATCTTTTTGGAAATAAAATCTGCAAAAATATAATTTTCGGCACTTGTCTGTAGGAAAGAAAACATATATGAAATATTATTTTTTCTAAAAAATAAATTCAAGAAAAATTATTTTATGATCTTTAACACTCTCTATATTATTAATCCAATAAATCAGTTATATTTTAAATCAAGTTTTCTTTAATATGAACAGGATATCCATTCAAATCAGGGCCACACAGCTGATTTGTAAACATTTAGTAAGTCACAGATCTACTAAAATTGTCTAAATGGAAAATGATTATATTTTATGTAACTTGATTTAATAAATGCTCTAATAAATAACAAATTTTTGATTTTGCATTAAGCTCCTGCTGTGGAAATTACGAATAATAAAATATTCTTGAAACACTAATATTTTAAATAAAAAGAGTTAATTTCCAATCAACTAAATCAATCACTTAAACTGACTGATGTATGAAAATTTGCATGTCACTATTCAATAAAAAAAAGGATAATTTTAGATTTTCCATCGATCGTTTCAAAGAAAATACGCCAATTAGCGCGCAGGTTTCTCAAGATTAATTGTACTAAGATTATGAAAATGTTGAGTTTTTCTAAATTTTTAACATTCAAAACTTATTTATAAATTCTTAGTTGAGCATGGAAAATTAGCAAAATATATATAGTAAATTGAAAGAAACGATCTAAACAACAGTATAAGTTTGGTATGACTATCAAAATTTGAAGATTAAAAATGTTTTGTTTGAAAATCTATTAAGAGACCAGTTACTTAAAATATTTAATTGAAAATTGTAGTGAGCGGTAATACTGGCGAATCGGCTGGTCGCCAAAGGCGGCTAGTATATAATAAAATCGGACTATTTCTTAAAAGCTATTTGTAAGGAATTTGTTACAACCCAAATGCATTTTTGAAATGAATTGCCATAACATAGTAAGGGTATGGCTTGAAAATGGTCACGGTCTTTTGAGGGAGAATCTCGTAGCTATGCATCGGCTCCAAATTAAGAGGAAGAAATGAAGCAATGCACTTAATACATTTACACACTAACTCAAAATAAAGATGTCTATGTTATCTCTAGATTGCAAAATTCAGGAATTCTGAGATTGCCTAGGTAATCTACAGAAAAGCCTTTCTTGAAAATAAAGAAAATGGCTTTACTTTACATATTTTCTAATTTATTTGCAGATCATCCAGATTACCTAGATAACTTGAACTTTACATACTCGTTAAGGAGAAAATACGCCTTTGTTCTAGCAACAAATCACTTTAACGTAAATTAATGCTCTGACAAATAACTCGATAATACTAGGTACTGTAAAATGAAAAATACACTTTTTTTTTTGAAGTATTGGTACAAATATAATAAATAAGCAAGCGTTAGCAAGAAATAATTTTCCCCCTCAAGAGGGCTCTAGAATGCATTTTATTAGTCCAAATGCGATAAAATTTTTATTAAAGATATTTCAAATGATGATATTTTTTTAAATAAAAAATTTAGTACAAAAATTCACCAATAAGTGGTCTTGTAATGCACATAAAACATTTAATGTGCGTTCTAAATATTAGATAATATTAAAAATTAAAAATTAAACTGCTCAATATGTCATCTTTCATGTTCAATAACGTGCTCTAACCGCAGAATCATATTTTCCATAGCTGACCGTAGTGAGCCTGTTGAAATGTTAAGAATGTGGAGCTGAATGCTATCCTTCAAATCTGGCACAAGTCTTTGATGGTAGACATTGTCCTTAGGAAACTCCACAATCAAAAGTCGTAGGGGTTATTAACCAGCGAGCGTGGAGGTCATGCTATTGGTTGATCACCAGTGCATCTGTGAATTGCTGTCTTAGCAATTGCTTTACACGACGATCAATATGATGAGGTGCACCACCCTGCATGTAAATGATGTCCTGAAGGCATCCATGAAATTGTTGGATTACAGAATTCCTCAGTATATCACAGTACCATTGTCTTGCGACGAAATAGGTTAAGATTCCATATGCAGTTCCCTCTTCGTATTCGTTTCATTTGATGGAATTCGTTTACAACTGCAACTGAGTTCTGTTGATAGAGCAATTTTGCCAGTAACACTTTTTATTGCAATGGAGGCTTGATGTGCAGAGAACTAATGTTCGTGCAGGATCCGCTTTCTTTTTATCCAAAGAATAATGTCAATAGGCATGCTCTGTTTCACATTTTCAATACATGCAAATAAACACTATTTGTGTTATATCAATTGGCGAATTCGGTACTAATATTTTTACCTGATAAATATCAAGTGCATCATCTGAATTACGCGAATTTCAAATCTTATTTTATTTGGTCTTACAGAACGCATTCTAGAGTCCTCTCAAGTGAAAAACTTATTTCTTGCTAACTCTATTTATAAAAGTATTACAAATATATAAGTATTTATAAATATATTTGCAAATATATAAACAAATATAATAAGTAATTTCATATATTAATCAACATTACTAAGTCTAAAACGTAGAGTGGGTTCAGATTTTCTCAATAAATTCATTCCATCTTCCATTCAACTCTATTCCATCATTGATATTTCTCAATAATTTTCCTCCAAAAATAGCCGAAAGACATTCATGTCTCTATGTTTTCGTATGTTAACCATGTTTATTAAGGATAGTGCATAACACATCAGGAGCAAAAAAATGTGAAATGCTTCATGATTTTGCGTGTCATCCTTTCACCGGGATCATACTACTCTTCTCTGCATCGTTACAATTTTAATATACGTTATATCGTTACAATTTTAATATTACTGAAATGGGTATTTTATATTAACCAACAAATTGTAAATAAAATATCCTGACAATTATTGAAACATAATATAAATTTTTGTTATTCATTTCGGTTTCATAAACAGCGCCGTGATGTAAAAAAAATATTGACAGTTGTTGAAATGAAATACAATTCATTTACGTTTCAATGTCTAAAGAATCAAGTTGATGGGATCAATCAATCAATAGAATGAGTGTTGAAATGTATCAATTATTCTAGACAAAAACAAAATCTAAAGAATACGTTAACGGTTTTAAAGTTTTAGGTAGAGGAAGAGGGAAATAAAGAAAATAACTTTTGAGCTCTATTGATTTTAAATATACAATTGTGCAAAGTACCTAGATGAAGCGCGAAAACTCTTATTTTTTCGATATTATGATTCCAAAATTTAATGAAGCAATCAGGTAATCTGGAGTTTAAATCGATAATGTGTTCCTTTACAGCTTTTGGGCTTTAACGGTATTATTTATACTTGAACCGAAAGTAACGTTCATCATCTGTAAATGTGTTCGTCATTCTTAGAAAATGAGTAAAATAGACCAGTGAAAGCTTAATTATGCAGTTAAATTTATACTATGTAAGAATCTTCTGTTATCGGACCATAATTAAAACAAGATTTAATTTTAAGTGATAAATGATCTGTAGCAATTTTTTGGACGGGGATTTTTTTATCCCGTAATTATTAAAAACAATCTCGGAGCTAAGATAACTGACAACAAGTGCAGAGTTTTTTGCTGTTCTTTTTTCCTACTTGGATCTTTATTTTCCTACTTGGCTCTAAAAAATGAAATAAAATCCACAATAATCATCTTCATGGTGACTCCCCCTTTTCAGATTTGCGCAAGGAGGAAAAGGCAAGTAGGGATATGGATGCAAGGGCGCCATGCCAACAAAATATTAGCGTTTTTATATCATTTTCCACAACTGAATATGATAAGTGAGACAAAAAATAGTACAATGCTCTGGCGTCATTTAAACTTGCTGAGCCACTGAGGGGAGGAGGTAAAAAAAATCATAATATACCACAGACGCCACTTATCCTTGCTAGAACTGGATGTATCTCTATGTTCCCTGCCCCTACTCTGTCTTTACACACTCCCCCCCCCTCAGGATTTAAAACTAAAATCGTTGACATCTTTCAGAAAGCTGCATTCATATTAGAGCCATTAATTACCGATACCTCTTTATAGTAGTAGCAATTTTTTTTCTTGAAAGAAAGAAATTAATTAAAAATCAATTTAACTATAGAAGCTACATTAAAAAAGCTTTAAATATTCCAATTTGAAATTAAAAATATTTGGTTATTAAATTTAATTAAATTTTAATCGCAGATATTTTTGAATAACGTTGTATTTCACTTGCATATTGTGGAATATTTTTACTTCTCGCTTTGAAATTATTGTAATAATTTCAATTTTACATTTTTCTTAAGTTTTTTTTTTTTTTTTAAGTTTTCTTAAGTTTTTAAGGGTTTTTTTTTTTTTTTTTTGCTCATATTTTTAAGGTAATGGAAAAGCTATCAAAAAAATCGAATAAATATTTTTAGAAAAAAAATATTAAGTTTTAGGCCTACTAGTAACAGTGGAGTCAATTTATAAGTACCCCCCACCACACACACACATTTTTCTGCTTAACATCACCGTACATTAACGCACCAAAATATATAGAATTATTTATTCTTTAGTGTACTTACAATTACCTGAAGTATATAAAAATGACCTCGTTCAATCATAAAGTAGAGCATTTCTTCTGGCTTATAATCTGGAAGCTAAATCTTTAACAATGGTATTAATAAAATTGGGTACCTTCATACAAGAATTGAACCTAACTTTGTTTCTAAATCTTCGAAGATTTTTTAAAAAATTAGAATTACTATATAGATTCCTTAAAGGAAGCCTATCTAGCGGGAAGGTTCCCAGAACATGACTTAGAAAATTTTTTGCATTATATTTCCGATCATGATCACTAGAAACTAAAACCGGAATCAGATTTAAACTGGAGAGGGGTATATCGTAGAAAGAGAGGAATTTCGATCGAGTTTCGTAGAAAGACTGTTCTCAAGCTAGGAAGGAATTGCAAGAGGGTTGAAGTTTCATTTTGCCAAAAAATTTTTTGCTGCTACAGATAGAAAGATCTTTCAATATCACAGACTTATCATTATGAAAAACTTTTTTCAGGGACGTTCTCCGATAGATCCGATTCCTTAGAAGTGAGAGGTTGAAAAACCTTTTTCAGGGACATTTTCCGATAGATCCGATTCCTTAGAAGTGAAAGGTTGAAAAACTTTTTTTAGGGACGTTTTCCGATAGATCCGATTCCTTAGAAGTGAAAGGTTGAAAAACCTTTTTCAGGGACATTTTCCGATAGATCCGATTCCTTAGAAAGTGAGAGGTTGAAAAACTTTTTTCAGGGACGTTTTCCGATAGATCCGATTCCTTAGAAGTGAAAGGTTGAAAAAGTTTTTTCAGGGACGTTCTCCGATAGATCCGATTCCTTAGAAGTGAGAGGTTGAAAAACGATTTTCAGCCCTTGTTTATGTTCATTAAATAATGTTTCGAAATTTATGTGTACACTCTTAACTTTAAAGCACCATGACAATTATTGTATTACGTAAACACTGTGTATTTCTTCTGGCAAGAAAACGCATGTGTTCCGTCACTGCCGTTTAAACAGGAATTAACTTAGATGCAGAACTCAAAATTGATTTCGGCAGAACTTAAAATATCGAATTCCCCGTCTAATTCTTATTTAAAAGGCAATAAAAGAGCAAACATATACAATCGTAAATTACTTTAATTAAGATTTGTAACTTCTCATTTCGACTGCTTTTTTAATTTCTCATATACGAAGTATAGAAAAAATGATTGAAATTGAACTCGAGAATAAATACCCTCATTTCTCCAAGTGCAAAAAAAAAAAAAAAAAAAAAAAGGAATAAAAAAAAAACGCGATAACTTAAAAACACTTTGAGCTAGATAGATAAAATTTGGTGTAAAGACACGATCAAATTTGTAAATTTTTGACAAACCTTAAACGAAATCCATTTCAAAGGAAGTCTTCCTGTCCGTTAACTTTTTAATGTGAACTAGACAAAAAGAATCTACCCTATATGTTTTCAACTTGCATACAAGGAATATTCTAACAGAAAAAAAAATCACGTGGCTTAATTAACTGCAAAATCAAGTCATGGAGATTAAATTTAGTTAGGTTTGTACTCCGTTTTGAAGCTATTGCTGAGACGATCTCATAATGAATCCCAGTTAGAGGAGATAGGCGACATTTGAACCTGCATACTGGTCTCCAAACATCAACATTACGCCAGCGGCGGACGTGTGACACATGATTGCAGATTTAACATGCACCAAGTTCACGGCAGATTTGACGTGCGCTAAGTTCGTATTTTCAACAGACCTACTATGAATTTGAGTCTTGAACTTGCGATTCTGTCTTAAATTTCGAGACCTTACCGCCAAAGAATGACAGTCGAAAATTGCAGGGAAAAAAATATAAAGCATATGACCACTTTCTCTACGAAAGAGAAAAAAAAAATATAAAAAGGTTTAAGAGAGTGAAATGAATGAAGTTTTTTTTTAAAAAATGATTATGTCAATATTCCGAGAGTATCATTTAATTTTGTACAATGAATAAAATTCTTTATTGATTCCCTTCTCATAGCTTTGAAAAAAGAATTCAATACTAATTCCTTTTTTGTGAAACTAACTGCGAATTTATTTTAACTAGTAATTAGATAATACATTTTATTTTGGACTTTTATTAGTATATTCATCCATATCGGAATGAAAAGAACACCTAAGATGCTTAGGAGAGCCCAAAGGATTTCTTTTAATTAATTGCCAATCTAACTGAATTACACGTTTAAATATCAAGCATTTTGTAATTCGATATATGAATCTGTTTTCTCATTTTTGTACAAGGAATTATAAAGTTGCAGTTATTTATAAAAATTAACTGGAATAAAGGAAGAAATCTGAGATTAAAATGATGGCTTCAATAGCTTAGTTTCACCCTCGATGACATTCAAACTCTGTACTCCTCGATGCTTAAAGTCGACGTTTAAACTCTACCAGGTTGGGCTACAATGTAATAGATGAATAGCAAAATAAATTCGTATCAATCTAGACAAATCCATGTTATCCAAATTTATTATATATTCCTTTATATCTCTAAAAGAGAATTATAACTAACTAAAGCGATATAATGGTCCAATTTGGTCTACTATATCTAGTCAAGCCCACGGCAAAGAGGAACTGGGGAATCTTCGATAAATTAAAACGATTTTGAAGCATCTAGATATCATTTGAGATAGAAATTTGACTAAGCCCCAATATATGAAAAGTGCAACCTCCTGTTGAATTTTAAGGAGAAACCAGTCCACATTTCTATTTTCCATTTGGATAAAACTAGGAAAGCGTTTGATTATATATATTAAAGAATTTCAAAATCATTTTTTCAAATTCACTATTAGCTGACGCCATAGTTTTAATAAAATTAATTAATTGACTAAAAATTAAGCTTTGAAAATTTTAAAATAGTATATTATAATCGAAAATGCACAAGCTTAGAGAATTTCAAAGCTCTAGCAAATCATGAAGGAAAGAAAATCGATTACTCTCTTTGCAAACATAAGCAAGTTAAATTTAAAAGAAAAAAAAAGAAAACAATTCAGGACAGAAAGGATGAGAGCAATTTCTGCCCAGATTCACAATTCCCTAATAAATAATTATTTTACAAGTATTTTCTGCTTACACTGCCAAGTGCAAATTGTTTGTGTTAAAAAACAATAGCAAACGAAGGTTAGCTGCAAATGTTTGGATATGTTGTTTGAACCTTAAAATAGCAATCCCTTAAATAAAAGTTAACTGGTTTATAATTTATCGACTTTTACTGGTTTCGTCCAGGATATTGCTTCTAAAACTGAAAAAACTATCTCTTCCAGAGATTTCGAAAAGCAATGTCCCGAACAATTTGAACAGTTCGGGTCAAAACAATCTTAAATCATGTACAAAGTGATCCGCTTTTGCTTTCGGCATTTCCTACAAATCATAAATCTCTCAGTGCGATGGAAGGGAGGGGCTGGGGGAGGAATGGGTAGAGGCGAAAGCGATGCTTACTTATTTCAAAAGTGTTTTTGCAAAAGATAAGTTGGGTGGAGGAGTGAAATGAATATTTTGACAGCAATGCATTCTTGTGGCTATAAATTTGATTCTTAGTTTAACCCACCTGATCATATTTCAAACAAATAATCCCCAACTCTTCTTTGTATATTCCAAAGATTAAAAAATACCAACTACTTATAAGAATTGATTATTTTTATATAAAAAGAGTGGAATTTGGCTGATACGTTACTGACTGATCATAATGAAGATTCGATTTATTTTAACTGGAATTAAGAAAAATTGGGTCTAAAAGGAATGCAGCAAGAAAAAATTAGCGATTTTTAAATTAAAATGGCAATAAATATGTATTTCTAACAGTTTTCCTTAATACAGTAATTCCCGATTCTTACAATACCGTCTTTCACATTTTCCCGTCGTTAATAACACTTTTGGTTAGTCTCTTTAGATTATGTTTAAGTGGTAATTAATGCTAAGAAAATTAGTGGTATTAAAATTAAATTATCTCCTCCTATTTTTGTTTTCCTCTTTTGTTCATTTGTGTTTTGAAAAGTGTAAAAGCGAAGTAGTACTGTAATGCATAATTAATAAAATTAAAATTCGATTTATTTTAATTAGAATTAAGAAAAAATGGGTCTAAAAGGAAAGCAGCAAGAAAAATATAGCGATTTTTAAAAATTAAAATGGCAGTTAAGATGTGTATCTAACGTTCAGAACTTATCAATAACGCAGTAATTCCCGGCTTTTACAATCAATTCCATCTTTCACGCTTTCCCCTGTTTACAACATTTTTGGTGAGTCACATTAGATTATGTTTAAATGGTAATTAATCCCTAAAAAATTAAGAGTATTAGATTTAAGCTGTCTCCTACGATTTACGCATTCCTCTCTTCTTCCTTTGCGCCTTGAAAAGTCTAAAAGCGAAGTAGTACTATAATACATAATTAATAAATAAAAATAACTTTAATAAATAAAGAAACAATAATTATAAGTAAAAATTTTAATATTTTTTGAAATAATAATTCCAATAAATAAATAAGTGATTTCAGTTAATAAACAGTATACAACATTTTGAATAACGCAATTGCATAATGAAACTTCTAAATAAACATTGCCATACACAAGCAAAATGTTCAAAATTTTTAAAAGACTGATTTTTTTCCCCTTTTTTGAAAATACAGTCCTTGAGTGATTTACGATATTCAAACGCAGTTAGGTACATGGATAAAATTCGTCATATGCTTTTATCACTAGAATTAGCTTTCAACTCTTTGAAGGATTTTGCCTTAAAGTAAATAAAAAAAAATCCCATCTTAAAATGATGATATAAAAATATTTTTTCTGAAAAATATTTCTCAGAAATTATTGTTGAAAAAGGGCAAAATTTTAACTTATTTCTAATTAATTGAGTATTTAATTAATTTTTGTACTTTGAAAGTTTGACAGTATTCTTTCTATAGTTGTAAATAATAAGTATGCAGAGTTTCATTGCATTCTTCGCAATTGTTTAGAAAGAGATATTTAACATGCATACATATACATATTTATATATAGAAACAATGACTTTTATTTTATTATGATAATGCGAGTTATTTCAGAACTCCTGTTCTCATGATAAAAATGTTCTGAATGAATATGTAATGAATTTAATAATAATAAAAAAATAAGAATTTCAATTAGTTCACAAAAATGTAAATTTTTTATTTTAGTTTTTAGTTTTTAATTTATAATTCAGTATTATGAATATCATAGAATCTTGAAATCAGTGTACATGTCTATCTTATGGGTATGGAGTCTAAAATTAATTAATTGATCAATCGATAATTAACTTATGAATATATTAAAATAGTATATTATTTCCAAGAACAAGTAAGTGTATAAATTCTCAACACTCTTACACATCAGGAAGTTAGCGAAATATCTATAAAAAATATCATCGCTATAAATATAAAATTACCTGAATAAAATAAAAATGTTTAAAGATAACGACTATCATGTTAAACAGTATGCGAGAGTTTGGCTGTTAACTTGTAAAATGATGAACTTGATTTGGTTTCATTCAATTAATTAAATCATGTAAAGTGGTGAATTTGATTTTGCTTAGCTTAGATTAATGTAGTTTTCTTTGAAAAAGCAATTCGTTGACTCGAATTGTGGAGGAGGGCAAACGAGCTGGCATCTTCTTTTTCCAACCTCAGAGTAAGCTACCGGCGAATCTTTGCTAGTATACCGGGATTCTGGTGTTAAAGATGGGACTTCGCCACCAGGTCACCGATAGCAGTTTTATCATGAGATTAAGCAACAGCAAGAATTGTAATACATATTCGTAGTAAAATACAATATGAACCACTGTCTGGTTATATTTATACGTTAAACAGCTCAGTGTTTGGCTATATATCTATCTGGCTATATTATCTGGCAAAATTGCCAAATTTTAATTTTTCCTGAAAGAAAAGTTTTTTCTTTGAACTAAAGCGTATTTATTAAAAACATATTTATGAGCAAAACTAAAAATTTCTATTCCTGTTTTCTATATATTGCTTTACAGAAAGAGTTTGCAGGGAAAACATCAAAGAATTGCTCTTTGAACTTCAGGATGTTATTCTTCTTTCAAAGCACTCGTTTCCACCCATTTTTCTCCAAATTATCGAACTTTATTTGTAGTTGAGCATTGTTTCCAGTCGAAAACCCTATTGATAACTTCCGCCTGAGAGATAGAATGGAACAGAAAGGATATTCATTTCTCTTTTGAACTTCCGTTTTCATTTACTTCCCTCTGGTTGTTTTTCGAAAATTACTTTATGGCTTCCATAAGGCGTAGATTTTTTAGCATTTTTTTTTATACGAAAAGAATTTTTGGATAATTTTCTTCTGCAAATTTAGTATTTATATGAAAAAAATACGAAAAAATTCCAACTGATGGAAGAAATGTCTAGCTATCGAAACTTACACGTGCGTTAGAAATATTTAGTAAAGAAATACACATCATGCATCTAGGTGTGAGATTAATGGATATAGCTCAGAGTCTTGGTCTCTAACCATGCGAACAAGCAACATATTTAGGAAAACTTTTTTTGAAAATGAAGTACATTATTAATTGCAGGGATTCTTGAACATTTCAACTCTTGACTTTTTTCTGTTAGAAAAATTTTGTGACCTCATTTAAGCATGAAAAAAAATTTTTTTTTCCTCCTCAATAAATATAGGTTATGGGGAGCGATATAAAATAGGCCAATAAGGAGTTATTTAATGATAAAGAAAGGAAAACAAATTTTCTTTGCGACACGAGTGTAGGAAAAATTTAAAAAGAATGCAGGAATACAGAGCGATGTAAAATAGGTCATTAAAGATTTGTTTAATGATAAGATAATTAAATTAGCAAATTAGTTATTTGATACATGCTTTAGATATTTAGAACAACTTTTTAAATCATGGTGGCATTTTTCATGTTTTTACTTCTTAACCTGTTTGTTTGCAGGCTTGCTTATTAAATTACTTTCAAATCCTTTTGCTCATAAGTGGAGAATCTAATAAAAACTGGGGATGTTTTCGCGATCTCAATATTTGTACTATTTTAATGCATTACAAGAAATATATTACAAAATTAAATCAAATTGTAGTATAAGAAACCTTGATTTGGCAACAGTGAATAAAAAAAAATTAGATCTTTCAATTTTTAATAAATATATATTTTTTTGAGATACGAGGAGTGATGATTCCTTACATAATCGTGTTTCAAAACAGATGTTACCATTAACCATAAGTAGTAATCTCAAAGGAATACATTCATACTCATGCGACATTCATCAAATGTCCCAATTCAGTTTTAATTTTTTTTTCCTTCGTCTTTTGCCTCTTTCAGGAGAAAAAAAGAACATGACAGCAGCATGTATTTAGGTGTTAGAGACATGTGCAGTTACCCTACTGGCGTAATTGTGTCGTCACTTGAATGAACTCTCTCGCAAAGTATCTCCCGCCTAATATTATTGTACTTTACATAGTAGTTATTAAAGTTTCTGTTGAAACAGGAAATTTTAAAATTGCAATCGTCGTATAATATAATTTATTTTCTGAAAATCAAAGATTGCTCTATTGCTAGACCTCAATTATAAATAATAAATATCCTTAAACCTTAGACCTTAAATTTTATTATGTTGATAGAAACTTTAAATTGATAACGACAGCACTTTCTACATTAAGTAAACTCCCAATTTACTTTTATGTATTTTTACACTCCCTTGTCATTTTGTTTTATTTGGAACGATGGAATATTGTAACAGATTTTTTTCATTCCTTTCCTGTTGTATTAAAGATTTGCAATTTTATACTGTTAGATGTTGTCGATAATAAATTATTGTTTTAATTTTGACAAAATTTTATTGAAAGTTAATGAATTAATTCGATTTAATTTTTATTACATACACGTGGCATCACCTAGTTGTGTAAATGAGAAAAATTGATTTCAAGACTTCATAATATGTACAAGAATGTATTATAATTAACGATTACAAAAAGAAAGTAATTAAAATAAAATATCTATCTTTTAGTATACTAATAAAGGTTTGTTTTAAAAAATTACTTTTAAACTGCTTATTCTTGGTTGCAAATGCAGTAATTTCGTTTTTTGAACATATTATTCCAATCTTTGAACCCGCTCTGACCCCTCTCCCCCTCCCTTGCTAAAATTTTGCACCACTTTAGCGAAAGCACAATTCAAAAATGTAATCTCATCGCCTGAGAAGTACTCACTATGTTCGAAATGTGGCAGTATTTCGCAAGAAGAATTTTTTGACCATCGATTTCTGACATTTCCGCTTTTCTTAAGATCTATAGAACATTCCGCAAGCCCACATAAGCTATGGATAGAGTGGATCTTCACTCGAAGAAATATTAGACGATAAGTTTATCCCATGATTTTAGTTTCTTGAAGAGACAAGTATATGGGACAAGGCAACAAAGGCTGTTGTCCCCTGATTTTAGTTTCGCCTAATATACATCATGCAGTATTAATGAGACATCTTGTACATTTGCAATGTTTAAACCCTGAAAATATTGTTTTCAGAGGACAAATATTTGATCACTGTGGAACTGAAGTACACGAGAAGTAATTCAGTATCCAAGAGCTTCTCCAAATGAGAAACAACCTTATCGCAGAGATGTCTACCTAATAGGGAAAGAAATGACTACTTTTGCAATTGGAAGAGTAAATTAATGACCCACCTACCGTCATTAGACCCATTCCCACCATCCATGCACTCATAAAAATGGGTCTTGCAAAGTACCCGACTGTCATGGAGAGCAAATTCTTCCCCCGTTGACAGTTGTCTTTTACAGGAATCGCACGCGAAACAGGCTAAGTGGTAGACTTGGTCCCTTGCTCGTCGGACCCAGTCCGACGCATGGATAGTTCGAGAGCACTTGGCACACTTCGCTCCGAAAAGCCTGAAAAGAAACGAAGAGACTTATTAGTAACTAGACTTAAGTGCATGAAGAAAGATGACATCACTCAAGACAACTCAAGTTGACAGCTAGAGAAAACTACTAAATGAATCATAATGCTTCCAGGTCGTAAGTACATCGTGTTGCACAATATTATACAATAGTATATTATATAATTTAATATTCAACAATATTATAAAATACTGAAAATATAGTTTAATGTCATAAAATATTATACAATATATGTGTGCTGTGCTACTAGGGTTCATTATACAATCTTGATTATGATCCTAACGTATTTCAGCTGTGTATAGCCACAATTTACTCGGTTGGAAGCTAATCTGATATATTATGTATCCAACAATTTACGTGAATTAATGTGATAGACTTTTACGATAACAGTGTCGAGTTATATTATTATTAGAAGATGGTAGTACCAGATCGTCTAGATGAGCTGCTATCGTATTACAATAATCCTACTAACATTCGTACCAATAGCTTGAGTTGTCTTGAATAGTGAATAGAGAAAACAATTGAATAGAGAGAATGAAATCTTCTTCAAATTTTTCATACTAATTTGCAATATTTTGATTGAAAAAAACATATAAATCCACATTATAAATAACACCTTAGTTCTGCTGTAGTTTCATCAAAACTGTCTTACACATTTCTAGGTTAGTAATGTCATATTTTAGCTACCAAAAATTCACTAAATTTGAAAATGATTCATTTAACTTGTTTAAAGGTTTCTGTAACAATAATAATAAATAATTAATAATTTAACGAATTCAAATAAAAACTACAAACAAAAATGGGGTAATCTTCATAGTTTATTATATGAGGAGATAGTATCAGTTTTTTTTTTTTTTTTTTTTTTTCAATTCAGAAATGTTGACATTATCTTAAAATTCAAGTATTATTAAAATTCATATTCGTTTGACAATAAACCATGTTTCAGTTCAAAAATTTGATTGTCTTTGAATAAACCTACAATTTTTCACACTCCTTGTTTAAGCATCTTGTAGATATACCACTTATAAACGTTTATCTTCCATCCACAAATTTAAGAATACACTTTACTCTTTCGAAATATAGAGGAGAAATCCATCTTGATGAAGGTATGATGATGAAGCATAATTAGAAATTTAAAACTAAATTTGTAACTGGTTTTATATTCCATCATTTGAATAACATTTTGCTAAAAAAAAAAAAAAAAAAAAAAAAAAAAAAAAAAAAAAAAAAAAAAAACAGAATTTCTATACAATAAATTTAAAGAAAAATTATTTTTGAGTTCTCCAATTTCATGCTTTTAACTTTCTTCTGAACCAACATCTGAAAACTGAGTATCTTCATTAAGCATGACAAAAGTTGTCGATTCTGATATTTATGGTCCATTCTCTAATTTATTCAATTAATCAATTATATTGAAGCTGGATATCTTCAAAATTTGTTGTTTTATTGGACATTCGGATGTTGATTTAGTTGCCATTACTTCAGTATATTTACCTTCTTAATTAATTTATAGATTAAGGGAATTTAAAGTAAACTAACCACTTTATCAAAAATGTTTTTATCTTTTGTTATAGATAATGAAGCATTTCGTGGCACAGAAGCGACTTGCATACCTGATAAGGTTGTAGATGATAAAAGAAAGGAACTGAAAAAAGAAAAGCTATTTTGTACCCTAATGTATCTATTTTTTTTTTAAATAATAAGTTAATTTTAAAAAAAAATTACCAGACAGATGGTTTTCTTCTGCATTAATGCATCATTACAAAAGTAAGTGTAACACAGCTACCATAGTTTTCTCATTAATAATCTTTACTTCAACAACAACAGCTTTTTTCAGAAGGGACCAAAAGCCACAATAGTCAGTATGGATCTCGTTCGATGTGTCTTTTTCTAGAAAAGGAGATTACATGGCCAACTTCATCTTCCTATCTTACTCTCAGTAACTTTATTCTCTGGGGATTCTTGAAAGACAGCATGTTCCGGTGGAATATTACGACTATTAAATAATTGATAGAAGACACTGTTGATGAAGAGGTGTGAAGACCTGTGTACGATGACTTCCATAGACACTTTCAAAAATGCAATGATGGCGAAGGGAGTCATCATTCATTCCATTTGTCTGATGTAATTTTCAAAACATGAGCTTGCAAATAAAAAAAAATGCATACTTTAATGCACAATTATGTACGGCTTTTCTTTTTCCTCTTTCTTTCATATCTACGGTAGTATCAAATATGTCAGCCATCACTGCGCCACCTTGTAGAAACATTACTAGGATGCATAATGTGATGTCACAATTGATTGACAGAAATAACTGCACATGTCATCTACTATTTGATTCACTCATGGAACACATGGACAAAATGCAAAAGATTAATTAAAGAACGAATTCGCATACAAATTACAAAGATTATTTTAAAAGAAATTATTAGAAAGAAAGAAAAATTAGAAAGATTAAATTAAAAATTAGGAAGATTAAATTAAAAATTAGATTGATTAAATCTGCTATTTTTTATTAAATAAAGACAGGAAGTTTTATTTTAAAGCAATGAGAGTGAAAAGTCACTAAATTTCAGAAGATTGAAATAAAGGCAGTTTGAAAATGGTATTTACTTGTTAAAATACTTAAATATGAAAAAAGCATTGATAAAAGTAATCTTTAAAAAAAGCATTCGCATGTTTTAAAAATTTAAGTAAGAAGTAAGGAAAAAAATTACACTTTTATTTCTGCAATAAAAATATTATTATTTTTTTTTTTTAGTTTAAATGTGTTCGGCAAAATTTGGACTCTATAGGATAAAAGGAATTGCATGAAAAATCATTACGAAATTTCATCTTTACAGATATGATAGAAGTCAAATAAATAAAAAGGTATAATAAGAAAAGTATCCAAGAAATTAATTATTTTGGTTAAATATATTTGATTGCAAAATTTCAACAAAAGTCTTAAATTCAAATTCCTACGTGAATCGACCTTGCACAGTATTATTCATTGAATTGATATAAGCATTCGATGTATTTCAGGCACAAAAAGCCGTACTGTAAGTACGATCCAAAGTATTTATATAAGGTTGAAAACAAAATTGGAAAATGAAACTTGAATTCTTGAACTCAAGTTTCTATCAATTATAAATATTATAGAATACTGAAATCATTTTTTTCTAAACTTCACTATCAGCTTGAGCCGTTAATATATAATCAGCATTTAATTAATTCAGTCAATTAACTGATAATTTAGTTCAGAAAATATTAAAATAATTTAGTATTATCCAGAGCATATAAGTGTACAAAATTTCAATACGCTATTACAGTCGTCAACAACAACAGCAACAAAAAAAATTATATCTTTATATAAGCAAAGTATTTGCTGTTGCATATATCCGAAACTAATGTCAATAGAAATTATTCAAAGGGGACAGGTTTATTCAAATCGATAGAATGAGTAGCCTAGTTAGTATAATAATCTAATATATAACCTAGTTAATAATTAATTAGCATAGTTAATCCATTACGATCTCAAAGTTTCATGATCGATGACAGTTAATTAAAAACATTAATTATCTGCCATCTCGAAATTTCTTGTACTTTAATGTACATCAATAAGCGAACGGAAAATCGATAACAGAATTCCATCTTTGCAAACATGAAGCAAGTTAAATCGAAAGAACAAAAGACATGCATTCTTTTTATATTATTAGATAATTGTTTTAGCGAATGAAAAAAATATAGAATAAACATCGTGAGCATTTATAATGTTTTAATCGAAAAATAATAAGCAA
>JAPMOR010002356.1:30281-53813 GCA_026543865.1 Argiope aurantia
TTTTTTTTACACATAGTCTCCAAGGAAATAATATTTTATAAAAGCTCTCTCCTTTGGATCCTATCCTTTGTACTAAACATTATAAGGAAAATCCGCTCCCTAGAGATAATAAATAAAAACAACACTGATCCGCATTTTAACCAAGACAACATGCTATTCTTTCTTCTTTTACTTTCTGCCTCTACTTTCCTATAGCCCAAATAAGGCTTTTAAAGCTTTTAAAGACTTCAATAAGGAAAAGGAAAGAAATAAAACTTTAAAAAATAGTAGCCAAAAGAAAGAAGAAGAAGAAAAAATCCTCAGCACTCCAAGTTTTTTTTTTTTTTTTTTGAGTGGAAAAAAGAGGAGCAAAATTTACAAGTTGCATCTTTTGCTCCCCGAAAACTCGGAGTATATATATATATAAACGAAAAATTTCAGAAGGAGACGAATTAAATAAAAATAAAAAGAAAGAAAGAAAGAAAAGAAGCAAAGCGTTCCGGGCCGGTATTTTCCGGGCAAACAATTAAGAGCAGAACCGAGGAGAGCGAGCGAATCCTTAATTGCGGGTCTCGGTCGACTGTTCCGCGGACAATCGGATTACGAGGAATCGTTGCCGGGGCGCACCTGTGGGCTGCCAAACAGCCCCAGGCCGCCTAACGAGCGCTGGAGCCTGAAGAAGCGCCCCTGCCTTTGTGTCGGAAGCGAGTTGCGGGGAAATTGAGTTTGTGCGCTCGCGGCCCATCTAATGCAATCGCGCGGCTTCGGAAAGGGATCTCCCGTTGCTCAACCAAGCGTGTCCTCATCCGTCTGATGAACCTGACTTGTCATCGATCTCAGCCCACCGCTCAGACCACTTTTATTGCTGCTGTTGCAGCTACTGCAGCAGCTTCTTCTTTCACTTTGCTATGCGTGTCACTCTGCCTGCGCTCCAAGACGCTGCTGTGACGGCTAATCCTTTTACTCAAATGTCGGGTGGCTTTAGCTTTTTCTTTTGGATTTTTATTATTATGTATTTATTTTTCGGCAAGGGGATGGAACTTCCTCCAGCGTTGTGGTGGTTTTGGATAATGAAATCGAAAAGTCAGCTTCCATCCATGATGCCGCGTCGTCGCTCGGCTTTGAGTCTTGTGAGGTCCAAAAAGGATTAGTCGTTTTAGGTTTGGTCATCAAACTAATCCCGATTTTTCAGTCAATGACGAGAGGGCAATCAGTTGAACTTTTGTTTTAATTGAATAATAGATTCAGATTTACAATTGCATTATTGGCGAAAGAAAGCCAGCAGATTGGTTTTCTTAAGAAGAAAACTTCTTAGATGTTATTCAAAACATTCTAGATGCTTGTTTGCTTTCAAAAGCAGAATTGAAAAACAACAAAAGAGATATTCATAACAAAGTCAGTGAATCAGGATGTTTAAATGTTGGATGAAAGTTATCAACATAGCAATAAATAAATTCAGTTACATTTAGAATCATTGTTTGTTCGTTTTTTTATAAATTTTCTTAAGATTTAGCTGTTCCTCTCCTCCCCCTTTGATTTCTGTATCAATACATCATCTCCCAGTAAGAGGATAAACTTTCCCAGAGTTTCGGTGATTTGGGATAATGAAATTGAAAATTCTGCTCCTACCCATGATGCCATGGCGCCGATTTTGAATCATATAGGGCAATAAACAGGATTAATAATTTTGCGTTTGATCATCCAACCAATTTAAATTTTCAATCCCTGAGTTAAATGATCATAAATTAATGAAACGAAGCTTGTTTTAATCTATTCAGTTTTTGCTATGATTACAATTGCTTTATTTTTTAAAAATAGCAAGAAAATCAATTGTTTTATGAGGATACTCTGTAAAGTTGTTCAATGCATGACAGTTATATAGTAGACATCAAATAAGTTAATAAACAAACAAACAAAAAAAGAATAAAGGATTTTCTATAGCAAATTTAATAATCTATTTCAATTTCTGATAAAGTCAAAATTATAATAAGCATGCCTTTTGAATACGGAATATTTTTAGTCAGACTGCGGGCCATATAAAATTAATGGAATGGAAGAATGACATTAAAAAATTTCCTTGTTCTCTTCCATTAGTTTAAAACAGAAAAGGACTTTATCATTTTGAGTTTGACTCGCAAATAATGAAAAATATTCTTCAGTTTTTGGCTTCGTTGGAAGAATTGGTCCATTCATAAATTAGGTAATTAAGATGATTAAGATTCGGTAATTAATTACCAAAATAGAATAATGAACACTCTTAACTGGCTAGTAAATAGCCTCTTTAGAGAAACCATTTTGTTGAAAAATTCTGTTACAATTGTTGCATTAAAGTAGAAAACCGAATTTCCAATGATAAAAACAATTTTGGACAAATGAAAAGAATTAATTAAAATGGAGTTACAAAATAAAATCTAACTTAATCAATTTGTTGAATTAAGATTAAAAAATACTAAAGATAGTATTTAAAGTTCCATTAAATTAATGTTGCTTTCATTTAGATTCTGCTGATTTTTACCTCCCAAATGCCATTCACTTTAAGTCATTCTTTCTTCTTTAGTTTATTCAAATTGAATAACCCCGAAATAAAAGACGAATTAATGCATTACTAAAAGTGCCAACATTCTGAAATCAAATAGAAAATATTTAAAATTTCACTTTAGAAAGTCGCGTGATTTGTCAATCAATAGATCAGATAACACATGTTGTTAGTTTCAGAATATTAACACACACACACAATATATATACACACAGTTCGCTTTATCAATCAATACTTCAAATGATGCATGTTAATTAGATAATACTCATACGTACAGTTCGTATGCCGTATCAATCAATGAATATTTCAGGTGATGCATGTTAATTAAAGAGTGCTTTTAAGTACAGTTGACTATTCAAGAGCTAATATTTCATATTTTGAAGGTGCATTAAGTTTTAAAGACTACTTTTATTCAAAATAAAACTTACTAAGTTAGCAGCACTGAATTATTCTTACTAACCCCACATTTTTTACCATTATTTCAGCATATCATGATTTCTTAATTTTCATAATGTAGTAAAAGAACCTTTAAAACTGAAGCATAAATATCAGTAATCATCATAGATTCTATCAATACTATCACAGGACGTATAATTTTGTATTGATATAATTTATATTATACAGGAAATCTATTGCAAATCATTGTGATTTCAAAAATCTGGTCTCCTTACTCATTTATATTATTTTTGAGGCTGCGATGACCTGGTGGTAAGGTCTCGGTATTTGGACGGGAAGGGTCTAAATTCGAGATCTGATTCTCCCGAAAAACCACGTTAGCGGTTCTAATGCACACTAAATCCGTTTTGACCAAATATCCTCCCACTGGTATTACGCTGACGCTTGGAAAGGAGACGCCAGCTCAGGCATTGTCCTCGTCGCTATCCTTGTCAGGCATTTTTCAAACTTTATATTTTTCCCAAATATATGTGCTATTTTTACAAAAATGCATGCAGTTATTGAGCACAACAACAAAACCATTCATGAAAAGAGCAAAGCATTATCAGTTTTCTGTGAAACGAGGCGAGTCTATATATATATATATTCTTTATCGATTCCTGGCCGTTTTCTAAGTGGTCTCGTGACCTATGAAAAATATGAGTTGAAGCATATTTTTTTCACGACTGAAGTTCAAGGGCAATTAATTCAACGTTCTAGCGAACGTTGTGTAAATCCAGAAGTATTCAGATATTTTTTTATCATATATGGCTTGTTTATAATATTTCCCTCAATTTTAAAATTATTCAAGGAAAAGAATTAAAATAATTTAACTTTTTTGATAAAATAAAATAAAATTTAAACAAAAAATTAGATACAAATTGACCGTAGCAAAAATGAGCAATAATTTATGGAAAAAAAAATCTGGGAATTTCTCCAGTTTTGAAAGCCTAAAAACTGTAGCCATGATTCCAACTTCCTCTTTCTGTATTAAACAGCTCATAATGGGCGTAGATTTGAGTACAAAATTTAAACAATGGTTATGGTTTGGACTCAATATATCCAAACAATCAATAATATCTTCCAAAAAGTTCTTTTAAGACATATTTCATCGATAATAAGAATAACGGAACACTTCAAATTGCTATTAGTGGCTTTAAACGATTGCAACTACTTTAAAAATCTATGTTATATAAATGTAAAATCTACACAAGAATGATTATGCTTTGAAAGGCTAAGATGGAAGTGTGACTTTTTGAGTGTAAGTTAATAATAACAGCCATATTTCGAATTTATGAAAAAAAATGCATTTAGACAAATAGAGCCTTTTAACGTCAAATTGTCAAGTTTTACTGTCACAAAATATATGAAAGAGAACGAAATTAAGAGAGAAGATTAAAAGAGAAATATCAGACGCACAAATTGCAAGCTAAATTCTGTTAAAATTATAAAGCCTTTTTAAAAATTGGGTATTTATTTTTATTATAATCTGTTATTGAACACTTGAATGAACTGAAATAGTCGTTTTCAGTTCTTTAAATTCATATAAAAACACGTCACTGAGCTAAACAAACTATAAAAAGATAATGATGATTATTTCTTAGTTTGGTTATATAACTAAGAATTAGAACTAATTACCAGAGCCAGAAAATAATAAAAACTTTCAATGCTGTGTTTGTTTAATTTATTTTATATATAGAAAATGTACAAAAATAATTTTTGAACAAATATTAGCATTATAAATACTTTTCAAAATTGAAAAAATGCAATTTTAAAATAAACTTGCATTTTAATTCTTTGAATAATAAAGATACCACTGAATGGCGTTAACTTCGTCCTTCTTTTCCTGTTTAGCACCAACCTGAAATTAAAAATTTATTAAATTCTCTCAAGAGAAAATAACATTAAAAAATAGAAATTGGGAACAAAAAGAAATAACTGTATCGCACTTTTGAAAAAATGCATGCAATTTAATGACTAAAATTCCCTAATCCTTAATATTAGTTGCACGTTAGTATTCTCTCTGTATCTCTTTTTTGTGTATATGCAGTTATATTTCAACAAAAGTAGACACTTTCATTCTTTTTAAAAAATTTTGATGTCAAGTTTTTAAAACAATATGATAAAACTTGGATATTTACATAAATTATTTTTCTTATAATTACACGAAATGCTCAATTCCGTTTTATATTCCTATAATAAAGATCATATGAATGTAATATGTCAGTTAGAGTAAATCAAAACCTAAGCAATTGTGTTCTAGCTTTCCTTTATGGCTCAGAAAAAAGCATACGAAAAAAAAAATATTTTATTTCGATCTGAAACTCTTTATAATTAAAAAATATTCACAGACTTATTATTCATACTACTGAGTATAATAATTTTTTCCGAATATTTCTTTTTAATTATGTTTATTTGTTAAAAAGTTCAAAATAAATTCTTAGTCGTTAATGAAAAGCAAAACCTAAAAATAATAGGACACAAATTTTCCTTAATAAACCCAGGAAGAAACAGACTAAACATGCTATTCTGCAAACTAAAATAAAGACTGCAATTCTTTAAAAAAAGTAACAAATTAAATCCAAAATTATCGCTGCTTTTAAGTCATGCCGACTTGTTTTGTTTAAAAAAATTGCTTTTCGAGTTAAAAAAAGAAAAAAGTAAACAAATTTGAAGCAAACCAGAGAGCAAGGACCTACAATAGAAACTTTTATAAAACGTATAAAACGTCTTGACGGAGCACCCAAACTCAGAAGATCACAATCTCCGATACCTTATAGCTAATTAAATAAGCTGTGCACGTAAAATGCATGTACAAATTTCCTACTATTTGAAAAGTTTTTAAAGGTGCTTATTTTGGATTCAACAGAAACACATAACTTATTAAGTTGTATGACAAGGACAAAATACTTATTAGAAACCTAGTTGCCCCTCAATACTAGTAATGGAGGTTGTGATGGAGCACTCGACCTCAGCGGATCACAATCTCCGACGCCTTATGTTATTAAATAACACCTTGCTGTTGTAGATTTAAGCTTATGAATATTGAACCTCAAGTCATGCACCTGTTGCTCACGGCGGAACAAGTTTCGTCACTGAATATTCATTAATATTTTTTTTATTTGTGCAGATTATCAAATAATTTAATAAGTCAACATTGATATAGGAGCAATATATAACAAACACCGTTTTAATAGTTGAAGTTTCAGCTGTTTGAAATACTTAAATGCCGAAAACTCCTTTTTGTATGACAAGGAAAGCAATTAGAAAATGGATGTAAAATATAAGGGACTCAAGTGATATTACATACAATTTACTATTAAAAATTATTCAGGCCTGATTTTATACATCTGTCGGTATTCAGCAAAAAATGGTTATTTGAAGCGAAGCCAACTTATAAAAAATTCTCAACATACAGTCTGTCTTTAAATTTTTCTTAAAAAACTAAAAAGACTTTGAAAAATTTCTATTCGATTGGTATGAAGTCGGGTATTGAATGAATTCTCCAGAATAATTCTTCAATTTTTAAACTGCAAAATTAATATTATCAATTATAAGTTTGAATTGTTTTTTAATGTAAAATAAACATTTTATCGTACATATTAAATCCGAAATAGCAGGTAAAATCATCCAAACATAACTATTCAGTAATGGGTCAATCTACTATAAGTACAATGAAACTTCATATATTTTCAGCAAAAAGTATAATAAAGGGATTTTAAAATTTAATTTTCCTAAGATCGTGCATTATAACTTCTATAACAGACAGCTAAGTACATATGAAATAAATAATAAATCAAAATGATTTTGGATATTAAGTAAATCATGATATCAGTCTGAAAGAAAGATAAGCATTAGATAAATATGACTTATAGATAATAGATAAATATTGTTTTATAGTTAGTTTTATTGTTAATAAATAGATAAATATTATTTTTAGATAATGGTTGCTATATAAGCCTTTCAGTTATTTTGATTATATTATAACGGAAACGAATAGGAAATGTCATTTTTTTTATTTATTTGAAGCATTGTTTTACTTGGAAGCCATTATAAATGAAAACATTATCTACAGCTGAATTAATTATAATAAAATTAAATTTTTTTCAACATAGTTTTTTCTGAGATACGTATGGGGCGGAAAGAATAAACGATTAGGAAAATTAAGAAAGTTATAATTATTTAAAATTATCAAAACAGTTTAAACTAATGTATGCAATACTTATGAATGTCGATTTGTCGGTTGAAGATGCTTCATATTTTTTTCAAGTTAGAGTGCGGAAATGTTCATTTTGTTATGACTCCGGAAGATTTAGATGAATGTTTTTAAAATTAATTTCATTTGGCTGGAAAATCTATCAAGGTATTCTTGATAGATTTAGTTGGATTCTTTTTTAATTATCAACGAAAACAACATAATATTATCTTGGAAAAGTGAGCAGAATAAAGCATCTTATGATTGATTTTACTTAGAAAATTATCTTTAAAGTTATATACTGAATTACTCTGTAAAATGTAAAATTATTTACTGGAAGAGGCCGACATTTTCCTTTTGTTACAACCTGAGTAGATTCAGATGAATGTTTTTAATATTTAAATTTGTTCAGAAAACAATAGATATGCTTTAAAATATCCGATTCTTTTTTAATTATTAATAAAAACGACAAAACACTATGTTGTAAATGTGCACAGAGTAAAACATTTTATAGTTTTTGATTTAACCAGGAAATAATTTCGAAAGTTTAACTGAATTACTCCTTAAAATATAAAATCATTCCCTGGAATTTCATTAACATTCCTTCGTCGGTCTGCTGACGACATAAAATATTACAAAATTCTTGTCCTCATAACATATAACAATTACATAAAATCATTGTAGCCAATAGAAAAGATTTCACAACTTCGCCTAGCTCGGCCTGATTATAAAATAGGCAAAGTAGGTAACTGCCAAGAGGCCTGGCAATTTCGAGGAGTCCCGAGGCCTCGAGATTTTTTAACGATATTTTCAAGGTCTTCTTACTTTGTGCTCTTGTATGATTCTTGTGCTTTAAAATGGCTCTTCTAATGCATATTATGCTTAACAAGAACCATTTGCACAAACTTACTTAAATTAAAATTAAGTATCCCTATCAAGAATTATTTCCTATTTTCGAATATGTTTTCAGACAAATGAAGTAAATTTGTTTTGCAATCGATTGACTGACACACAAGTCAGCGACGCTGGCAAACTTTGAATATGCAGAACGCATTAAAAGATTTTCAATTTTTTTTACAATTTATATAAAATTGCTGTTAACTTTTAAAAAAAATACGTGAAATTTTGAAATTAATTCTTTTGAGGCCGACTTGCAATTAAATGACTCAAATTTAAAATCAATACAAAAGAGCTGATTTTAAATATTTGGAACAAGGAGGTACCCGGAACTTATGTTGTGAATGGGCTCCTGTAAAACTTAATCTGGCCTTGCCAACAGCCAATGTATCTACAATTGAAAAGAGTGTAAGGCGTAAAATAAGTAGGGGCTGAACATGAAAAATCTTGCGCTACTTCATCATCATTCTTCCATTCATTTACACCTTCTCAGAATTATATTTCATTTACTCGTAAAAGGACTTTTAGGAGTGCGTGATTAAGAAAAATTGAATAAAAATTTAAAGATTATCGCAAAGGATATTTCCCAGCAAAATAAGTTCATGAAGCAAATTTAAAGAGCTTAAAATCCCAAGGGGCTACAAATTTGAAAAATCTGGATAAAAAAATTTAGTACAGATATAAATTAAGTTCTTGAAAAAAGATCCGTATTGCGATGTCAAAGGAATTTGTTGTGGGATCAAAAATGGGAAAAGAAAAAATAGATACTAATTATGAGTTACTGTGATGGTATTGCGCAAAGAGTAATATGTTTTTGAGTTGATTCCATCCGGGAAAAATTTAAGTGATTCAGATTTGAAACAGAATCTGATTACGAAAATTAATCTAATTTTGATACGCTTTTTCTCATCTTCTGGGAATTCAAAATTGTGATCCAAGATGGCGCTTGGCCACTATCTGGAACTGGAAATTGCAAGAAGTTGGAATATCAAAAGACGTCTGCTTTTTTAATTATATATTTCTAACATATAATTAAAAAATACTATATTTCAGAAGCGCTGGGCTTGATTATTGAAAAAAAATCAAACCTATCCATAAAATAGAATTAATTATATATTCTCTAATATCAATTATGTATGGAGGCCATACTTTTGACTTTAATAAAGGCTCAAATTAGAATATTTTATCATTATTTTGAATGAAGGTGATATTTTTAAAGTGTTCTTACTTTTTCAGAGTATTTTTCTTCTTCATCTAATTCCATCAATACTTCCAGGTGCCTAAAAAAAACACAGAGGCGATTACAATATTGCTTAAACCTGACTCCATGCAATTCAAATATACTTTAAGAATACATATACATAATCAGTCTCTAAATTACTATCTGTACTCACTCGGAAACTTTTGGATTTAGGAATTTGTAGACTTTTGAAAAAATTATAGTTACCTTTTTCATAGACAAATGCGCCTAGCATGACTTATAGTAATCCATTTCAATTTCTTTGAAGCAAGCAGAAAAAAATGACGGATATAAGCTATCTTACTATTTTAATTAATTGTTTTAATTAGAAAGAAGTGTAATTCTATTTAAATCAAGAAAATAGTAATAATTATGTTTTTAATTAATGATTACCAAATATATTTTTTATTATTATTTTAAGTGCTATTTTGATATAAATTGCACATTGAAACAGTCGAAATAAGTTTAGCTATAGATTAGTTTTTAAAAAAATGAGGAATTACTTTTCTACTAAATTTTAAGTTAATAGTTGTATTGTCTTTATGGTTATTGCGCATGATGAACTAGTTTGCTGTTAGTTGTGCGATATTACTAATATTAAATAAAACTGATTATTGCGTTGAATTAATGATTTTAAAGTATTATAGAACTGATTTGTATGAAATGAATAATAATTAATATATTTCACTTACCATGTGATATTTCTCCTGCTGAAGTCTCCTCTTTTTGACTTCTTTATTTCTTTAAGGATTCCGTCTGTAAGTAGTCGATTAATAAAAGAAAATCCTACCGGTCGAAACATGGTATGGTTCTTCCACATCCATGATTTTGAGCGGTAACACAAAGATTGCATTAAATCGATAACACGAATCATCCAGCAGACACGGAGAAAAACGGAATATGATCACAATAAGAGATAATAATAAAACTGTCTTAAATCAGTAACTCAAATCACCCAATAGATACGGAGACAAACGAAATACGATTGCAATAAGAGGTAATAATAAGACTGTCTTAAATCAATAACACAAATCATCTAACAAATACGGAGACAAACGGAATATGATCGCAATATGAAGTAACAATAAGACTTAAATCAATAACACAAACCCGCAAATACATACGAGGTAAGCGGATTATGATGTCAATAATTGATAACAATTAGACTGTTTTAAATAAGCAATGCATATCAGGAAGAAATACGGAATATAAAATTAGCAAGTGGTAATAATAAGACTTTCAAATCAAAAATACAAGTCAACAAACAGATTCGTATTTAAATGGAATGCAAAGACAATTACAGCTATAGTTCGAATATTGCCAGTGTTAATTTCACTTATCGGAATGAAAAGAAATATTAGTGTCGAAAACTATAAAGAAGTATAACATCTTAATAGTGGAATTTAAATGATAATGTATAATTTTGCCGTGTAATTCTAAAGTTTATGCGGATTGCTAGAAAGAGTAAAAATTATAAGAGAACTAATAAGAGCTTTGTCCTCGAAACTTTCTCTCATACTCTTTAATAAATGACTTATCCCCCTTCCTTTTCATAAAATTGGGAACCTTGGACGAGACCACGAATACTTTGCACTGGATTGGTGACCGATAGTTACGAAATGTAAATTTTGAATATGTATTTTTGATGTCTTTTTGCCGGCCAATTGGCCCCAAACTTTGACACGAAACTATGGTTATAATCACATAAGAACTATCGAATTTCATTGATTTAAGTCACTGTGTTTGTGAGTTAACGAGTTCTTATACATGCAAAAAGTACGTACCGACAGACGGTCAACTGTTTGATGGATTTTGGTTCAAAATTTGATTTCTATATTTTAGATGCTAAACTTATGTACCAAGTTTTATGTGCCTGACTCTTTGAGTTTTGGAGTTACCAAGTTTACTTGTACTCGAACAGCTAGATAGATAGATTTCGTATGAATGGATTTCGTTCAAAATTTGTTACAAATCTGCAAATTTGCTCGTAAGTTCATATACCAAATTTTATCCATATTGCTCAAAGCGTTTTTGAGTCATCATGTTCACGGACAGATAGTCAGATATAATTATAAAAATGTGTTTTTCGTAAAAAGTCTGAAACGTGGAGATCCTTCAAAATCTCGAATTCGAATTTTCTAGATTACAGTACATCTACTGTACATCGTATATGAGAAAGCAAAAATAACTCGCAGACTTCCATTCCGTTAAAGTGAATTAGATTCCAAAAATAAAGCATTTAAAATTTTTATTTATTTTAAAATCTATAAGCTTGATTAAATATTTTTTTAAAATTCAGATATCTATATTTTTGCTTCCATGTTTAATAATTGGTGAGAATCTACTTAAAATATTTGTCTATTTAAAAATGAAGGAAATGTGCTATGTTGATATTATTAGTATATAAATGAGTCGGTGTATGACATTATATAATATTTGCTACAGATTATTATTATCAATTTAGTTCAGTCAGATTAACGTCCAGCTTTGAAGCAGTACAAAGGCTATTTTGTAAATTTGAACTGCTTTCGTAAATTTGAACGGATTTCGTAAATTTGAACTGCTGTCAGATAATATTTATTATTATCAAAATAAGTGCTGTTTAACAACATTTGATGACATCTTTTTGTATATGCATTTTAAAGACAATTGAAGACTAAAAGTGGTAAAGAATCCAACAGACAAAAGAACCAAAAAACAGTTTTTCACGTTTAAGTGTCAAATGAGTAATGGTTTATAATGCAGTAAAACGCAAAATTATATTATAATTATTGAAGAAATTCAAAGGGGAGTATATAGAGATTACTAGGATAGAACATCAAACAGGTGGGTTTTTTTAAAAAATTTTTAATTTTCGTTATTTTACTCTTACTGTGTTTACCACTTTTAATCCTTTATTGTGGCTATTCGAAAACAACCCAGAAATTAAGAATAATATGAACATTTTATCTTAGAAATATAATCATTTTATCAAAGCGGGAACAGTGCACTAATACCAGGTTTTCAATTAGTAAATTGAAAGATATGTTAAAACTTTTAAATGGCTGAAGAAAAGGAAAGGAAAAAAAAAAGTTAAATAGTTTTAGGAGTGTTATCAGATTTGTAAATAAGTTTCATAACATTTGCAAATAAATTTCATAAAATTTAAAAGTATTTTAATTTTTTCAAAACATAATACAGTCAATTTAAAAATGTACCAATGGTAAAATTCCGGTAAGTGTTTTTCTTTTAAATAGAATGATTTTTTTAATTGTTGAAATTTATCTTCTTTCTCAAAATTGAATAATCATACAAAATATCATCAGATAAAAATAAGCTGATTAAATAGTTAAAGATAATATAAGCGCTACTGTAACAAAAAAATGTTTATCACATTTTTCTTTTCTTTATATTCCTAAACGATAATTTTTGAATACGAATTAGCACCAATTTATTAAGATTTCTGTTACTAATTGCATAGCACAAAAAGAAGCTTTGTCTATTTTTACATTTAAAAAGAGGTGTTACGGAAATTGAAAAAGACTACTTAGAGTTCTATACTTTTACATATAAATAGAATTAATCAATCTTTCCAATCCGTGTTTTTACTTTCTGATATACGAAATAGGAAAAAGAGAAAATAATACAATTCTCAAAAAATTCTTCCTTTAGATTTTGTTGATATCCACGATTTAGATATCCCTCCATTCGAAAATAACATTTCTAAAATTATGTCTTCGAACTCGATAGATCAAAAATGAAACGATCAAGACAGATGAAATTTGGCATGTGACCTTGACACCAAATTTCTTTATCTGAATCAAATTTTGATTTCATCGTGAATTGGAAAAGTTCCAAATGCAAATTCAAATGTCTTTACTTTACTATGAGACTAAATCAAAAGTTCTATATTGTGATGATATACAAGAAGGTTAAGAGGAAAAACTCCCTTAGGTAAAGTTTGAAAAGTAACAAAGGGTTGAAAAATGTGAAGAATTCGGAGGTGATATATAGTCTTTCGTTACTCGATGGATTAAATATAAATAAGCTTCATAATTCACAAAACAATTGATGAAAAATATTATTTGCTCACTGGTTTGAATTATTCAACAAAGTTTTATATAAAAGTAAAATTCGGTTCTTATTTTAGTGCGAGATATGGGATTTTTTTATTTTCATTATTTTTTTATTTTTTCCCCTTGTCAAATATCTAGAGAAATGCTCTTTCCAGGATATTTTAGTATAATTTACTAATGTCTTGTATCATGATTATAAAATTTGATGGTGGCTGGTTCTATTGGTTACAAAAATTGCAAGAAATCTATTTATTGAAATGCTAAAAGTGAAAAGCAATCAGTAAATTAAGGTTATAATCGAAGTATAAATATTGCAAACGTATTCTTCATATTCCAGTAACTAAATTCCATAAATCGTCCAGTAACTAAATTCCATAAATTCCAGTAACTAAATTCCATATAGTTAAATATCAGTTTAACACATATAGCGATCTTATATTCAAATCTAAATGTGTTCCCTCTTTTGAGATACTGATACAAATATGTACATTTATTTCTTCCTAAAATTAAAATTACTCTAAATAATAATAATAAAAAATGTGGGCTAAAAATTTACCCGAATAAATTCGATTTTCTTTCTGCGTCACTGAATTGCTGCCGATATAAAATAAAATATAATGTAAAAAAGAAAATCCGTTGAATTATCATTCAATGGAATTCGTTTCTGAAGAGGTATATTAGGTAACGAGCATTTAGGATTTTATTAAGAATAATTACATTTGATATAAAAATATTTTGCTACATGCATTTCCAATACATATTGCTTGTCATAACAATGATTAATTAAAATTCAGAAGTATCAACATCAACACATAAAGCATTTTGAATCTGAAAAATGCTGAACTAGACTTTATTGACATTATTCACCTTTAACATCTTTGAATTTCACCATTAATTTCACCTTTAGTTCCATCAGTGAAATGGATAATACTGAGGACAATCTTAACATCATCCACAATATTCCCAGTCATAACATCATTTTGTTCGTCCTCGTTCCAGAACTCATTCAATTACTACTGAGATTTGCAGATTTGTTCCAGACTACGTGTGAAAGATAGCAGCTGATTGCCCACATCCGAAATGAGGACAATAGTCCTTGACTATATCGATTTGTAGGGAGGGTGCTGACAACACAGACTGAAGGGAGTGACAATGGCCAGAAAAACGGATGCTCCCCAGGGTATGTCCCAAGGGGACACCACAAGCGGACGCCCATTTAGCGCCTAATTACACCAATCAAGACCGATTACCCACACTCCATGCACGTGCTACGGATGGAACCCTCTTCACCCGCCTGAACGTGGAGGAGGAACAAGTGGTGAGTTGGAGGGATTTATTACACACATTCAGAAAAAGGGAGGAACGTTGGAGATATAGGTGATTGGGCTCTTTGTAACGATAGTTGGGTAGATTCAGAGTTGAAGAAACTCTGTCTGATTTCGGGATTTTCAATTGCTAATTAAAACACTCTTGGGGAATATGAAGGGGGTAAATCGTGGTACAATATATATATATTACACCAATCAAGACCGATTATTTTAGGTTGATGTCCCATTTTAAATAAAATTATGGATCAAGAAATTCTGAAGCATGGCCAAATGACACGGCGATTCCTAACTATTCCCACTTTACTTTTCAAATTTCAATGTTATATCAGTATATCAACTGATACAGCACTCATCAAAATGTTGACATTTGATTTATGATGTAATATTTAATGATTATGAAAAAAACTTACGGAGAGATTTTCAGTTGATTTTATCAAAGCCCTTGTAATCGAGCGAGCTGCTACTGTTTTTATTATAATTATTTTCAAATTGACGGAATATCACTTCAAGTAATTCAGGAAAAAATTATTTTTATACTTTAAATTGATATGAGAAAGCTACTTTGACATTCCTTTTAAAATTAGCAGGGATCTTTTTAGTGCTATCAATTTCGAATTAAGTAACAAATTCTAGCTTGCTTTGAGGGAGACTTTCATTTCTATTTTTAGATTGAACGGTTTCAGATATTTTTGACCGTATTGTACAACTCAAAGGAAAAATTTATTATCAAAATGTGGCTTTTCTTTTTTTAACAAAAAGCAGTAAATGAGCCTTTTTAAAGCCAATGGCAAATTATAGCTTAATAATTTTTATAAAAATGAAAAATAAGATTAATTTCCGCTAAAAGTGGGCAGAGTTTTAATGAAAACCTAACAAACCTGTGCATTATCAATGTTTTTTCATTACAGTAACTTTGTGAATGTTTTTAATTAGCAGATTGAGTTCTTCGTATACATCAGTAGCCGCCTTTGGCGACCAGTTTGTTCACCGGGATTAATAATTGCTAAATTTTCAATTAAATATTTAGTGTAACTTCTTCAGTGAAATATTTTTAAATTTCGAATTTAGACAGGTATATAAATCAATACTACTTTACACTGTGCTTTGCATTTCTCTGATTTTTGTATGTATTTTAATGTATAAATTATATAACAGGAAAATGTGTGCATTTAAAAAAGTTTTCGCCATTGTTAAAATCTGAAACTATGCCATAGTTGCAAATTCAATAAAATTTCAAAAATTTTATTAAAAGTCTATCTATTATCGAAACCTATATACATATATAAAAACCCGAATTTCCATACCTTGATTATCAATAATGGGAAAAACAAAAGCCAGGATCAAATATTAGTAGTAACAATGAAAACGATTTCAGTTTCTTCATTAATGTGTTGTAATATGTAAATTGGAACAAGTGAAAAGTTAAGTTTTTGAATTTTAAGATGACGCAAAAAGTATTTTCGCGCTGCAGTATTTTTGGAAGTTATAGAGGAAAAACACCAAAATTTCACTTAATTTCTCATTATTTAAAAAAAAAAAAAAAATCGCTCAGAGGTGTACATTCCCACTCTCCAGTAGATGTTTAGTAGCTCTAGGTCAGACAGTCTGGCCTGTAGAGAGCCAATACACACACACATAAAGATACACATGCACATTTGTCTTTATTATTAGTAGATATGCGAGTATCATTAGCTGAAACATAATAAAACTCCTTCAAATAATTTAGTTTGTTACAAATGAAGAAACATCCGGTCGATAAAATATTTTATATTTGTCTTTTACAAAATCTAAAAGAAGCATAATTATCAAGTAACTTCGATTCGGGTAAAAGCTGACAAGCATTCTATACAGTTTCCCAAAGTGTGAAAGCTATTTTGTAAACAAATATTAAATCGCAACAGAAATTGTCAAAAATATGTTTTCCCTTAAAGTTTTTGTATATAAACCTAGTATTTTGCTTCGAACAAAGTTGTCCATACTTTTTATTCACTATATTATTTATGTTCCTTCTGATGTTTTTACATTTCTTAATTGATATTTTGCATTTGATTAAATAATGACCAACATAACGCTATAATAACAAAATATAGCTTTCTAATTTTGAATTAAATTCAAACTTCAAAATTTAATTAATAAATATTACTCTGAAATTGCTAATTTGTTTGTTAATACCGCATGGTCTAGAGCAAGTCGGAATATACTTCGAGATTTTAAACTAAAAGTAGATAAATGATTAATTAGTGAAATATGAATAATAAGAGAACTATCGAAAATTGATTTTGCATCCCTTCCAACAAAGTAATAATTTTTAACAGGAAATTTATTTTATAAATCATCCTTTCAGTGAGAAAACAAAAATAATTCTCGCGGAAGAAAAACTGACAGATAAATAGAATATTATTGATAGAGTAAAATAAACAATCGTGAGTTATGTCATGTTTGTTTAAATACAACAAAAGAGGAAATTTTCTTATCGTCTGTCTTATCATTAAAAAAGGTTTTCTTTTTTTTTAAGGATTGTTAGGTCAAAAGCTAGAATTTTAATAATACTTATCAACACTAAATCAATATTGTATCAAATTTGTGAATATCAGTATACAGTTATTATAAATCCCTTGTGCTTCTTGATTAAAAAGTTTTTCCAGAATAATGAAGTACATTTGGCCGATTTAACATTAAAATGTCTATACCGGTTATAAATCATGAATCTTTTTGTGAATTAAAAATCACTCAATGCATTTTTAATGTTAAAATTTCCGATAGAATTAAATCATGCTAATTTAATACTGGAACTGAAATTTCGATATCAAATCAGATTTTACTTGAGATAACAAAATTACAAAAACTATGTGATTGATATATCAACTTACAGTTTTTATTGCACTTTTATTTCATTATTAAATCCCATAAAAGTTAAATGTTACCAAAAGTAAAAATGATTTTTTAAAATTCATGTTCGTTAAATTCTGCCAGTCCAAACTAAATCGTGTTATATTTCCATCATTAAATCAAATAATATAAACTTGTACCATTTTAATGTAAATAATAACTTTAATTGCAGAGAAAATTCGTGTTAATGAAGTTCTTAAGTGCAGAAATATTTAGAGAATTATAAATACTCGCTTACACGTAATTTTTTAACAGCGATAAGCGATTCAAATCACACAATTAACAAGTAGCGTAAAAAAGTAATCGCTGATATTTATTCGCAGAACGACATGCTTTAATAAATACTATTAATGAGTCTTAAATTTATGAGCTTTCGAGCTTCGAACCATCTGATATTTTTATCATGAGTCTGAAAGGAACTTGAGTTTTTATACCCAATTAAAATCATGTCTCCATCGTGCGAAAACAATAAAGTATCCTGATTCTTTATTTACAGTCTCCATAAAATAGGCTTGTTTGTGCGCCGCCTAGACTGCCATAATGAGCGCTCATTTACTGCTGCGGCTCATTTATTTCGAACGAAGCTCATAAACACGCCTACCGAAACTGGCACAGCCTCCTCAATTAAAAGACCGACCTCCACGGAAACATGTTTATCGAGGAGTTAAGAAATGACAGAGGGGAACGACTAGTTCGAAAAAAAAATTAAATAAAAAAAAAGTCGCGACTAGGTATTACAACGACCGAATTTTCGGGGGTAAAAGTCAGAGTCCCTGCTGTGACGGTAACTTGCGAACAACACTGGGAACAACATGTCAAGAGGCCGATCGCTAATTTATCAGCTCGATCCGCCGGCAACTTGTACGGACCCCTGCCGGGAAAGGTATGCCGGGGACAGTGCGTACTCTCGCCCGTAACTCAGGATGTCCGCGGAACCGGTAAAAGGCAACGCCGAGAGTGTCCCGTGCTTTCGACTGCGAGAGAGTTACGACTTAAAGATGTTTTTCTTTCTTTCTTCTTTCCTTATTTTTTTCCCTATAAGTTTTGGTTAGCTGTTTATTTTCTTGCTGGTTTCTCATCCCCTCCACACCTTATTTTTCGCGAGCGGGTCACCTGAAATGTTTAGCTTGACCCATAGTCATATCTGGTTAGCACACGTACAAAATGAATTTAGGGAATGAATCATCATCAGTTAATTATGGAACATTTACTGTACAAGATTTATCATACAAATTAGCTCCATAAACAGCATATTATTTTAACGAGAATTAAATCTTCAAATACAGAATAATCCTATGAAACAGCTTTGCCTGTCAAGATAGCATTTATTTTACAATCAATTGGCATTAATGGTAAAAGACTTAAAAGTGTCTTGTCATTTTGGTTTCTAGTTTCTCTATTAGTTTTGATACTCGGTATCTGTTTCTATATTTGTCGGTTCATCGAACTACAGTTGCAAAAGCCAATGTTGTAATTGGACACATGCATTTTCTGCTTTTGCATATAAATTTTTTTTTTCTTTTGCAAGCTTTAATATTTATCATTTTTAGCATGATAATGTTTTCAAGCTGACATAGTTTTCTGCAAACTGCGTGAGATGTAATTCAAAATTCCTTTAAAATGCTGCACAGGACAGAATCGCCGAATCTAGAATTACAAATTCAGCACGTATTTACTTCCTAAAGTAGAGGCTTATTACAAAAAAGAGTTTCCAAAATTTATGCAGGATGACATCAGTTTTTAATAAATCGAAAATTGATCGAAATTTTAACATTTCTTTTTAAACATTCTGAAGTATATTATCACACAAAAATCATCTTTTATGGCACTTTAAAATTTTAAAAAATTAGCTTTTCAGAGATGCCATTTATATATCTTTGTGATTTTTTTCACAAATTTTAATAACTTTTTCAAAATTAATCTTCAACATAAACGGCAATAAAACTTTTAATTACTGTAAGGAAATTCAAAACATTTTTATTGTTTCATTAAATTTTCCACTTGCCTGCTTTTACTAATTTTAATGTCATGGAGAGGAGGCTTTCATTGGAAATAAGCTTCAAAGTGTTATTTTAACTTTCACTTTTTTTAGTATACTAAGCTTACGATCTTTCTGTTCAACGCGTAATTAAAAAAATCTTTACCCGCAGAATGCAACAACTGATGCATTCAAGAGAGACAAATCAAGTCTAAAACATTAACATACTATGGTGTTTCGGACTAGAGATTGAAATCATTTTAATCCTCTTGTTTAATACGTCTTCAAATCAATGTGATAACAGAAAGGAAATATTTTATTATTTTTGTCACAATTGTGCTTTTAATTGTATTTAGAATATAATGTATGGTCTTAAGTTAATGATATTACTTGACCTTGAGCATCTCTACAAGAAAATGACGCTTTGCTTGCATTGTTGCTGCTAAGAAATGTTGGTTTGATTAGTCCGTACCATAGAACAAGTTAATCAATGAAAGTAAAAGACAAATCAATGTCTATTACAAACTACCTATCATTTGTGAAGTTAACAAAAAAATAGTAAAACTAATCAGGAAGCTTTACTTATATAAATTTACAAATGAGCTGATTATGGCACTTTATTCTTATATTTGAAATAATTTTTTCCCTAATTTACTAATTATCGAAGTTGACAGATAAGCCAGTTAAGTATTTTTTTTAATATATAAATATGAAAGAAAAAAAAAACTTTTTTTTTCTTTTTTTTTTTAGAAAATTAAATTTTTGTCGCAAGCTATAACAAAATATACAACTTATAAAATATTTAGTTTACAAAATATTTCTATAGTGACAACATTAATACAGCGTAAAAAATAAAACTTGGGAATTTGCTAATAAAGCCTATATAAAGCTAAATAGATTCGAAAGGCCACTATATTTTTAAACGAAACTAGATAACAATTGCATAGTTTCATATTCAATTTAAAGTGAAAAAGAATCTGATCACAGTTTGTAAGGGAAGAATAAACAGCTTCCGAAATCCATTAAACAAAACAAAAATATTTAAAATTTTAATGGGTAACATGCACAGAGGGTATCTACTCATTTTTACGATGATTTCAGCAAATAATTAGAAAAAGCAAATCCACTGGGAGGAAAATTTCTGGAGATAGCTTGTTAAATGAAATGAGAAATATCGCTTGCTCCTTTTAAATATATTCTTCTTTTAAAATATCGCATTTAAACAAGAAGCGAATTGGAGGATATGCTTTTGCACTTTTTGAAGGGATATTTTCCATTTCCATGATTCAAAAATTTTGGGAAATGTATAAAATTTCAAAGTACAAAATAAGCAACATTATTAAACGGAAAAGGAGGAAATGTCAATAATTATTTCTAAATGGAAAGATGACTCCAAACGAACACCTGAACTCTTTAAGTATGTTGTTAGATATATTATTAAATATATTTTTTAGATAAAGTGTTAGGTTTTTCGAACACTTTAGGAATATTTGAACATTATGTACTGTTTCAAATATTACTAAAGTGATTTCGATGGTGGGAAAAAAAAATACACCGCCACAAAATAAATTAGAAAGTTTTTAAATACATCTGCAACAACAACAACAAAAAATAATAGAAAAATAAACTTAATCTCAACTTTAAAAAATTATTCATTAGCATTTCTTGAGGCAAAGCAGAGCAATTTGTAAAATCCTGTATGAAAACTATTTAATAAAAGATAAATGGAAACATACTGTAACTCTTGATGAAGCAAGAGGTTGTGTAAATGATTACAACAAAAATAGTTCTATTTAATAAAGAAAATAAAGAGCAAAAAGTGTTGAAATGCAAAGAAAATTTCAGCTAGGGATTTAGGATTGTCGTAATGGGAAATCAAAAATAAGAATAGAGGAAAAATATTAAAATCAACTCAAAATTACCATCATATCGTCAACAGAAAGTACATCTGATATTTACAGAATAAATTCCATTACTTTATCCTAATCACTTTCACACTGTGAAACTTTATAAAGACAAAGCTCGAAAAGTACCAGTGCATTCCTTGAATAAATGAAGATTGAGACAGGTACTACATATATATCTTTTCAACATATTCTTGCGAAGTCTTTTGGAATTTCACCTATATACTATTGTACTTTTAAAAGAGCTCTTTCTAAGCGCAAGCCCACTATGATTGGTGGACTCTGGAAAACAGGGGGAAAGAGATGGAAATCAACACTCCTGGAAATTTTACGAAAAGCCCTTCCATCATGGAAATCACAATGAAGACTTATAGTCCAGAAAAAAGCCTATGAAATCGAACATTTAAAAAAAATTTACATTTTAAGCATTAATTAAACGGTCTCGAAATTGTTTTTAAAATATGTGAATGTTATCTGTGTTTATTGTTAATAATGTACCATTATCGTTTTAAGAAATTTTAATGTACTTTTTTTTTAATTTGACGTTTGAAATTTGTAAAGAAAGAATTTAGCCAACGATTTCTTTCTCATTTCTTGATGCTCAGTAGAGTTTTGAAATTTTACACACTTGTATATTTTCTGGAACAATGCACCATTTTATTATTTTCAGAACTTAATCATCAGCGATTGAATTAATTTAATTAAATTTTTGTTCCATGCAAGTGCCGCCATCTGATAGTGAATTTGCAAATCAAAAAACAATTGATTGCAAGATATTATAATAAAAGTTATATCGTATCTCGTGAGAAGCACACAAATTTAATTGCTCTCTCTTTCTAAAGCAAAAATTCTGAACGGTGGTCTAGATTCAGAAAAACTCGCTAGGTTTCAATATCCAAAGGCTATGCTTGTGGGCGAAAATGGCTCTGTCCTCTTTCGGTAGAGGACCAAAGTTATTCGTATTGGAAGAAAGAGAATTAATTACGATATTCTTTCCGATGATGCTTTATATATAGTGTATAAGATTTTTCTTTTTTCCTTAAAAGATCAAGGCCAGAGAGACCAAAGGAGTGGATTTCATAAGTTTAACTGATGGACTCCTCTGGCCTGAAGGAATTCGAGAGGCTATTTCTAGACTTTTTATTTATTTATTTATTGACATAAAGTCTATGGACTGAAAATTCTGTTGTTAAATATAACTTAAAATAGACGTTGTGAGTGTGGCGGCATCGAAAAATTTTATTGAATGACACTCACTGAACTTTTGAAAAATAGTAAAACCTCATGTACCTAATAATACTGAAAATTTGTCCGCTTTATAAAATATATTAAAGATTCATATAATATTAATAAAGCTTCTAATGTTAATATGTAAAGAATAGAGTTGATAACATGTTGTCAAAACAAACATGCATCAATTTAGAGGAGAGTTTCCTAATTTATTAAACATTTTAGAATGGGATACCAAAGTTAAACTCAAGAAATTAGAGTGATATTCTAAATATATATTTCAATAGATATTATTTAGGGATGAAACATGAAAATTGTGTTTGGAATCTAAAAGATTTACTTTTGAAATGCATGAAATGAACATGCTTCCTTTGGAAAAACAAAAGAATGTAAAACTTATTTCCATTTGTTATTGAGAAGCTGCTCTGCTTGAAAACTATTCAACAAAATTAATGTTTCTATATTATACCATAAGTATCATTTTCGCATATACAGTGGAATTTGGTTAATTAAAAAACTGAAAGAGATAACTATAAAAATTTGATTTATCCAAAAATTTGAATTAAGAAACCAGGTATAAAAATAAGTATAGCATGAGAAATAATGATTTTTTAACTAAAATTAGCCATTGATATTTATATTTAAAATTTAACAGCCTTAATATATTATAAATAAATAAATAAAAAATTATTTCAATAAAAAATAATTATTATATTTAAGTTTTTGATACATTTTCAATAAATAATTTCAACAAATTATTTTTTAAACATTAAAAATCTAAATATAATTATTACCGCCTGATTTATTAAAGCTGAAAACTGTGAGTAATTACAATATAATGCAACAAATATACGAAAATATTAAAA
>JAPMOR010002356.1:54213-136818 GCA_026543865.1 Argiope aurantia
GAATGTCATAGTCTTCTGCATAAATCTAATTTTAAATGGTTTACAAAACTGTAAAAATAATCAAAAAATATTTCTAAAAGCAATAAAAAATAAATGTTTGAGTTTCAAGTCATTATTCACAAAGAAATCTAAATGATAAAATCAGAATAATTCTTCATAAGAAAAATCTTTGGAAACGCTAAAAACAAAAATTATGAATTCAAAACATTTAATTGCTCTTTTAAAATTAATCTCAAAGAAAATTTTACAAGAATATTACTGTCCCGTTTCCAAAAATCGTTATAGCTATTTTGATGCTCTCCATTTCGACCTTTTTCACATTTCCAGATTTATCACAAACTAGATAGACATACTCTTCTTTCTCGAATTTGGAAACCATCCGCACTTTTGCACATGCGTCAGGAGGCATTTATTTCGTCAAAAAAGAGGTGAGAGGAAGAAATGTTTACATTTAACACTAGGTTGAATTCAGATTATTTGAGGAATTAGGCGTAATAATTTCTTATCTTCCTGCGAATTATCCTTTAGCAATGTATAATCGTCGAAAAATGTTAGTCTTGGGATCCTGAAACTAAGATCATCGGTGGAATTAGATTTAACCAGGAAATATGGTTCAAAAGAGACTTTACCACCTTGTCACAAGTGCACAATAATGAGATATCACAGACAGTATAATATAATACGAATCTTCTAAGGCGACCATTACAAAAAACATTCCATCATTAGAACAATATATTTTCAGAAAGAAAAAAATGTACCAAAAATAAATTAATAAATTATGAATAAAATCATATTTTTAAATTTAATTTTAATTTCTTTATAAGAAATCATCATGAAAATGCTATAAGTTCTAGTTTAAGTATCAGAAACAAGATAAATAAGTAAATGAATACAGTATACTTATTATAAAACTTCTATACTGTTTTAAAGAGAAAGAACGATTCACTTGGAAAAAAAAATTCAACCAAAATAACGTAGTTCGTTTCATAAACATACTTAACAATTAAAACAATTTTTAATAATCCTGCTCATTTTAAAGATTTTTCAGCCAGAAAATGTGATAAATTCAGTATATATAAATGATACTGGGCTGCCTTATATTAATACAGAATTAAACTATGCACTATTAGAATTATTTAAATGATTCTAATGAATTCAACACATTTTCAAAGGAATTCCATTCCATTCGCTGATTTCTTTTGCACCAAACACACTAAAACGAATATTTGGAGGCTCCTCATTTCATCCTGAGTATACGATTCCTGCTTAGCACTATTCTTGTTTAATATAATCCAAATGAAAGAGCTTTTGATGATGCTTGTACGATTTCTTTAGATGATGATTCTTTTGACTCACAAGATCCTTACGATGATTTTGTCTACTTATTAAATTCTTATTCTGATTATTCATTTCATAGATTAATTATGTGGTAGGCTCTTTGGCTCTGAAAAATATACTATTAAAATAAAAAGCGGCTGGCCCGGGCCCACCTTACATAATCTGTCCTGCAGTAGACATTGTCATCTTTTATGAAGCAAGAGGGCTGTTTGTCTAGTGCAGCTTGACACACTGAACACCTTAGACAGCATGCGTGCCAAGATCGTCCGTTCACATGAAGTAGATAGCGGTCTCGTATAAGCTGTCCACATGCGTAGCATATTTCTTGCTCCGTCTGAAAAGAAAAAGAATATATGGCATTAATACTTAAAATAAGTGAAATCATATCCTTTAAAATTTCTGACAACATATTAAAATAAAAGTTTAATAAAAGTTCATTTTAAAAATTAGATATTTGGATTATAAAGCTGACTCATTTGATGTAGTGGTTATAGTACTGGACTCATTAGACATAATTCACAGATTCGATTACCGGTAAAATAGACGATTGATGAAAAAAACAGGATAGTGATCTGTGGTCATCTTAATTTACTTTAAATTCTTTTTTCTTCTATTTTTTTCTTTCCTTTATTCTTTTTTCTTTATTAAAAGAAGTCATTGAATGTAAATACAAATAATTTGATAGGCTATATATCTTTGCATGGATAATGGTTTATTAAGATGGTACCATGCGATGGATATTGTTAAAAACAGTATTCCTTTTTTGTATATTATTTAATATTTTATGCATGATCACGATAAGGATTTTTAGATTTCAATGCAGCCATTATGACTTAACGATAACTGTGAAGATAACGATGCGAGCCTCTTATGCCCAAGCTCAGAGGTCTGATATCTATTAAAGCTCATGTACTAGAACCAAAAAGCACCATTCATCCATATCACTTTTTTTTATTCTGAGTGTTAAAGATCCAGCCAGTGCTTATTTGAAAATATTGGCAAAATTAAGGTTTTCTGGAATGGTTGTTGCTGCTGGAAAAAGCATGCGAATAGCTTGACAGCAAGAAGTTATTCTTATTTGCATAATGTACATCTTAATGTATATATTTGCATAATGTTATCATGTTAATGAAAGACAGTATTTCCTTTACTATCAGCAAAATCAAGGGAATTCCAAGTTTTCTCATTTTTCTTCATTTTCTCATTCAGTATTGGATAATTAATTTTTTTTCACAATAAGGCATCTTATTAATATAAGAAGTAAGTTCTTTATTTCATTTTTTCAGGCAATATTTAATGCTTATCAATGTAAAATCGAATGATATTTTTGAAAAAGAAGAAAGTTCTTAAACGTTATTCTAACTCTAAAGTTAAGAATTCCGTACTCAAGTATTTAGGAATTTTTAAATACTTTTTATTTAAACTGCATAATTTAGCATTTTAATTTTTCCTCAAACTTTTGTATTCTTGCTATATTTTTCAGTAAATATTTTTTTTGTTTGTTTTAATCTTCTAAATCTATAAATCTTTCACATTGTCATCTTCCTCATCTTTCTGAGCAAATTTATGATAATCTTTTTGCATAAAAGATATTTTAGATTCAAACAGTACAATGAACCTCGCATCGATATTTTATAAGAAAAAATTGCGAATAGAAGTAACATTTGTTTATTACTTAGGAGAAGATACTGTTTCCTAATTATTTTTTTTTAATGAACAGTATCCATAATGTTCCCTTTAGGACTTTCTGGTGTACAGGTAAAATGCGGAACCTTTTGTGTTAAAGTTCGTAATATAGAAGTGCATTCTCAAAAAACATGCATGAACAGATTGACGTATCATCAAACCATGACAGATTTGATCCAAAATTTGATAATTTACACTTCTAGTAATAAAATTATGAACCAAATTCGTTTAAGTAATTCATTACATTTTTGAGTCTCCATGTACATGGACACAGACTGACAGGCAGACAGACAAGCTGGTGAAATTTGATAGAGTGCTGTCCAAAATTTCACAGAAATCTATTAATTTAGCGTAAAAACTGCATATCAAATTTTATCTCTCTAGCTCTTCGCGTTTTTGAACTATCGCTTGCACAGAATCACAGAAAAACACGTAATTCCAATAATAATTCTCCATTTTCAAGGAGGTCTAAAACAGTCGAAAACTTCGAGGTCGAAGAACGATTATTGCACATTTTACTTTGCATACCATTTAATAAAAATGAATATTTTTCACAGAGAGAGAGGTGAAAAAATTGTATAATTTCAGTGATGTTAACAAAAACGCAGCAAATAAAAGGAGTTTAACTAAAAGAATAGTTTAAAAATAAAATTTATTACATATAAATACCCAAAATCCTATTTGATACATTTATCCTTAAGTTCTTTCTTTAACCCAAAACTGGAATAAAGTAAAATCCATTTTCGTGAAATCAATTGAATTTATTAAAATAAACTCATTTTCCACGCAAGCTATTATCTAAATTCCTATCTTGAAAGCTTAAGATGACCAATATGCTTCGTAAGATCTTATCTTTCAACTAATCTTATCAGATTATAGCTGATAATTGTATTACCTTTTCATTAATACCTCGACTGAAGCATTAATTCTGTCTCGACTGCTCATGACACTTCTGAGGAAAAACCCTTTGAAGAATCATAATTCAAGCGCAAAACAAAAAGCGAGTTAATAGTTGTCAAAATAAAAGCTTTTCTAGATCTGTATTCTCACAGTGTCAAGAGTATTACATTTCAATGTGAATATCCGGGTTGACTCGAATCTTTTTTAAACAACATTTGTATGTAAATAAGACTTGTTTTAGATACAAGATGAGTTACTTTCTTTGCACACATAGGAAAAAGAGATTAAAAGAGCTCTATAAAAATAGAAAACACGGTTGTTTTATTCTCTGATAGTTCTTAAAGATAATTTACAATAAAGAGATTTATATATGATAGGTACCTGACAACTTTATTTAACAGGTACTGGCTATGCAGTGCGGATGATTTTTATTTGTGTATTTTATACCGTAGGCAGGAGTGTTTAATGCACAACTCGTATTCTCACCAAGTTCCTTATGTTGCTGTAATCCTCTTCGCACAGGGAGGATGAGGCAGCCTCACCAAGAAATGTGACCATCTTCTTTAAAGTGAGCACTTAAAATGTGCCTCGGCGGCTCATTGTGATAAATTTATGCCGCCAAGGTGGCATATCATATGGCGCCAAGTTCAATCCTACGACACTGTGAAGTGAATATCAATGAGTTTCGTAGTTTTATAGCGTCAAACCTTTTGGACTATTGCTGAACACTCCCTGCAGCGTGTTGCGTTTGCTATGCGATCATAAATATTTGATTAAGAATTTTCTTATTTAATTACATGAGAAAGGCATCATCGGTGCTTCATAATTTTTACTTTGTTTTTCAAGTGACTTATTTTTATAACGCCATAAAATTTTATTTAATATGACACGAAGGAACACAAATGTAGTAGTTGAAATTTCACAAATTAAAAGGGTGCATAAAACGCAAATATGTTTTATGACATTCAGAACAGCTTCCAAACCTCTTTTTTTCCTTTGAAGAATTCAAGGAATATATCAGGCATTCTAGAAATATTGGGCGAATTTTATTGATGCTAGAAGGGGACGTAAGTACTCAACATTCAGGTCTTTTATCTGCTTTTTTTCGATAAAATGTTAAGATTATTCATAAGAACACATTAAAGATATAAAAAATTTAAAAGAATGAAAAAGCATTGCAATTTACTTGCATAAATAAATACAATCTTAAATATCAAAAGACAAGTTTATTCAATAATATTTTTGTCCCTTTTTTTATCGAAGATTTTGGATTGGATTATAGCCTATATCGTCAAGATATATTTTATTCATTGTTCTGTGAAATTCTGGTTCTGAAATTTAAAATAAAATAATTGGTTTTAAATATTTTACATACAATTACCATTTAATACATTTTTATTGTATTGTTCACCTTACGAAACTAACGAAGAAAAGAGATAAAATTGTGTTGTTAAGCAGTATTTCTGTAAACTGATTAAATTTTGAAGTAAATTACCAAATCATTCATTTCAATGAAAATAATCTAAATAAAAGTGTTTACATTGACGAATATCATGTAAAAAGCTGTAAATTTTCACGTGTGAAAATTCGTAAAATGGGGAATTGATGCAAGTACAGGAAACAGGTTTTTCATGGAGTCACTTAATTTCTATTTTCTTTTCAAGCTTAGAGATTTTGATGGTAGTCTTGGAACGAATTTATTTTATATGAATATCTACATACATATATGAATAAAAGTGAGTTACTCAATAAATCACTTCAAAAATCTGGCCTTTTTTTGATCTTTTGAGACTTAATCAAATTTAAACGCTATAAAATGCAGGTTATTGAATTTGTTCTGTTTCTGTCAAAAGTAATGAAATGAAATAGTATTGAAAACCTGCTAATACCACTGGATTACTTGGTGGAAAAAAGGAGAAAAAAATAAAGAAGAAGAAAACAATTGAAAAGCATAGTTGTTTAAAATTCGTCTATGTTACGTCACTAACCAAATACATAGATATTTGTGCAGAAAGCAAAAATTAAACAATATGCCTTTAGTCTATACTTCTCTTTTCAGTTTGATATAAATCAAATTTAAAAAAGTCAAATATTTTTACAGCTACAAAATACTGGTATTTTGCAGTTGCCTGGTAATTCACAAAATAATAACATAAATAAATTTTGTATCTATGTATTTAGAATGCGTTAAAAATATTTATAATTTTTTTACAATTTTGTTTAAAAAGTGAAATTACAAATTTTTTAATTTAATATTTTTATTCTCAAAATACTGAAAGAAATTCTCTGAAAATCAAACTGATTTAAATATTTTGTCATTTCAATTTATAGTAATTATAGCATATTTTTAAAAAAAATTCATTTAGAAACTGTTTACATAAGGGTTAAATTAAAATTAATTAAGAAAAATTCATGTGTTTTGAAGCTTGGTAGAAAGGGAGTTTGAATCTTATATTGCCTAAGGGCCCCTGCAAAGTTTAATCCTATTTTCAAAGTAAAATTTAACTGATAACTAATGTGAGGGATATACTCTGAATTAATTACAATTCAATCTTCTTTGCCTTGATACAAGATTCCTATATATTATATTTTTCAGATATATTATTTTTGAACATCAGTAACTGGTAATATTCGTTCAGTCTTTTGAAAAATGTTTAAATACCCTCTTGTAGAGATTCCTTGAACAAACTTACATCAAATATTTTTATTATTTTTTCTTTGCATTGTCAATTAAAATTAAATTAGCAGTGCCTTGCAAAGCTACTGAAGCCATCCATGAGTTACGCGAGATAAAAATATGTAAATCTGATGCTTTGTTACTATTTCCTTTTTTTTTAATTTTTTTTTATTTCATTCAATGCAAGAACATAAAAGTACGAAGCCGAAGCCTTACAGTAGTGATTTTGCTCAAGAGAAGAAAAATTTTGACCCTTTATTTTCCATCGTTTACGTTTTATCATGCAAATCATTACTGTGCTGTTTAGACCAAGTCATAATTATGCTATTGATTATCAGCGCCTTCTCATTTTATAATATAGCGGTTCTCAGACTTTTTAAAAACTTTGTTCCACATAAATAAATATATATATATATGTTCTATAAAAAAGTATCTTCTAATTAAAAATCAATGCATTCTAAAAGGAGTATCCAAAATGAAAGTAAAAGCAATTTAAACTTAATTATGCTCTTAAATCAATATATTATATGAAAATTAATATAGTAAATAGCAAAATATGGAATTTATTGTACATAGTGAGTTATAAAACCAAATAACAAACATTAAGATTTATCATTGGTAAAGATAAATGCACCGCTTTTTTGTAACCAGTTTCGATATATCAGACTTTATTTATTTCAAACATAAAATTCGTTCAATTGGCAATTGTATTCTTTATTTATTTTTAAATAATAGAAGGGCGGAAAGACCAATAATAATAATAATAATAAAATGCATTAAAAGAATAATCGCTTTCTTGGAAATATACTTGGTTCATCTTTTCTTTTGAACCAAAATTTGATTAATTTTTTTCATACAAATTTATGAGACTTCCGTGTCATAAAATATCCAAAAGTTGATCTTTTTATCAAATAGAAATATTATCTAGCATAGTATTCAAAATAAAGAACAGACTTCTTATATAATTTCCATTTTACAAAATTTCAAAAGTTTTAATCTCAGACTTGTAATTAACATATGACTGAAGTGACTACCACCATAATAAGCGCAGTTTTAAGAGAGAGAGACAATAACGGGAAATAAATTATATAAATGAATAATAAAAATGGAAGTAGAATCTTAAAAATCGTTCCACTGTAAGCTCATGTCGAACGTTGAGTTAAATTTTTAGTTTAAAAATTATATCACCAAAAAATAATGTAATGCATCATTTGTGGTACATGCACAGTAGACAGAAGAAACATTGGCCAATTCATTTAACAAACATAACTGGATCATATTCATTTTCGGGCATTTAATAGTAACGAATATTGTAGGAACGAAACATTGGTCATTAAAAAAAAAAAGCATTGTTATGCTCAAGATTTCTAAAATTGTGTTATGAAATTATATCATGATTAATAAATTAATTAGTACCTCTATCACAATCTCTTTGCATTTGCAGCCCTAAATTGCAGTGCTTCTTCTTTGGTAATACTCGAGATGTGGTGCGGAAGTTTGGAGAGGAGGTCCTGTTCAGGTGTCGTCCTCGTCATCTGATTGTGATTCAAAATAACGAATTCCATCCCCAAATGGCCCTAGTGTAGCTTTGAACCGAGACGTTAATATAACTAAACTTGGTAATGTTCGACTGTTGCTCGTAAATAAGGTATATTAGTGAACTGGTGTTTTCAGTTATTCTTATTATTTGTCGAAACAACATGCAAAAGAGAGCTTCTTTTTCGTTCTTATATTTCTAATTAGCTCCCCTTTTACAGAACTAAAATCTGAATCCTTTAATCACATTTTGATTTCAACTACATCTGCATAGTAAAGCCATCATCGGATTACGACTTTCATACATCTGTCTTCTTTTTAAGAAAGAAAGAATCCCGATTCTTTGACTTTTAAGCAAGATTATCGCGTCATTTAGGGTTGTGTCGTTAGTGTAAGTCTTAATCAGAGCCGAATTATTAAATAGACAGACAGCATAGGGACTTGCGATTTTGTGGGGCCTCAAGCCACGAATCTTTTCAAAGTATTTTCAAATAATTTAATTTTACAGTTTTACTGAACTTATGAAGGTCGTACACTCGAACTTATTCAAAACAAATGTATCGCTTTAATTTTGAAACATAATTTTAACAACATTCTTAAATAAAAATCTTTCGAAAATTTTACATTACGCTGCTTGGTAATTCTAAAAATTTAGGTGTTGCTTTATAATTAAAAAAAAGAAGTCCGTTGTTATAAATAAATAGAATTAAATAGATAAAAAAGCTTTTTTTTACTATTTTTTTAAAAATTACTTTAAAGTTTCCATTTTGCATTTTTTTTTTTTTTAAATATAAGATATACCGAAACCAAATCTCTTGAAAGCGATCCGCAATTAAATGTATTATCGTTTCAGTTTGAAAAAAATTATTACTTAAAAATGTTTACAAGGAAATTAAATTAATATCAATAAAAACTTATCTGACTTTGGTAGTTGGGGAGGGGGGGGGGGGGAGATGGTCTCAAGACTTCCATTGCCTAAAGACTTCTATAAGACTTAATCCGGCCCTGGACAAGCATAATATTTTCCTCTTTAAAATTTCCAAAGGATATTATTCGCACAAATAGTGATTGCATTTAGTTTATAGCTTATAAATCTCCGAGGTGCTAAGGCCGATTCCACGCATTGTATTTTATCAAGTATAAGATATCTCAAGTCAAGTATAATCATGTAAAATGGACATCTCAAGCTAGAAACAAGTTTCCGCGAAACCATAATGTCTGGTCTTTTACGAAAAACACGTTTTCAGTTTGTGATGTCTGTCTTCGTATCTACATACTTTTTTCAGCAATCAATTTCTTACATGAATTCCACTTAACGTAAATTCAGGAACCAAATTGCCTACACCAATTTGAAATAATATCTTTAATTCAATATGACAAGGACTAAAATAAATTAAATAAATTTTTATGCGAATATTTCTAATTTTAACAAAGCTTCAAAGCTTTAATTCTCTTTATTTGTAATTTATTTGTAATTTTATTTTAATTTTCATTCTTTATTATTATTTTGTAATTATTGTATTAATGCTTCTAGAATAATTTTTAAATTTTAAAGAGACGCATCTTTGCTTTTCCGATCATTGAATTTGTCCCTTACTATCTTTGGTTAGTTTGTCCATACAAGTATATTCATTTTTTCACACATTTATTATTAATATTAACCCTGTTTTAGTTCCGAAAAAAAATTTCATAAACAATTTTCATAATTATATTTCTTCTCTCTTTTATTGAAAACAATTATTTCACAGCAAATTAAACTTCACAACAAAAAAAATAGCCATGATGCTACCTTTTTTGATGTATTTATATTATTGAACACTTGTAAGCGGTATTTTCTTATCCAAATTTCTGTCATCAAATGAAAAGAATAAGTTAGTGAAAAATTCAAAAACATTATTATTCTCTTTTTGTGAAGCCCAAAAATGCCAAAATATGCTTTCCTTTAAGAGAGAGAGAGTATTATTCTCTTTTTGTGAAGCCCAAAAATGCCAAAATATGCTTTCCTTTAAGAGAGAGAGAGTATTATTCTCTTTTTGTGAAGCCCAAAAATGCCAAAATATGCTTTCCGTTAAGAGAGAGAGAGAGAGTATTATTCTCTTTTTGTGAAGCCCAAAAATGCCAAAATATGCTTTCCTTTAAGAGAGAGAGAGAGAGAGAGAGAGAGAAAGAATGGAAATTCATTAGGATTAAAATTAAGCTCTCAAAAACCTACTAAGAAATTTTGTTTCAAATAAATTCAAAGAAAATAGTTTGCAGCTTCTACGTCGTGGAAATATCATTTAATAAGAAATAGAGTAAGTTGAAAATTGAATGACTTTAAAATTAATCTTAATCAAAAAATATATTAAAATAAAAAAATAGCTTCAAAATTGACTCTTTGCAGTAAGAATATTAAAAATTTTAAATATTTTTGCATTTATTTTATTTTTAGAATTCAAAATATTCGAGAAAAATTTAAAAAAACATTAACAAAATTGTTAAATAATAATTAGGTTCAAAGTCATTTCAAATTGGTTTTTATATCAAAATTTAAACTGAAAATATACAAAATTTTTGCTATAGATAGAGTTTATTATCAGAGCTTTATTTATAGAGCTTTATTAAAAGTTATTATAAACTGAATATTCTTTGAACTTTCTCTAAACCATTCTTAGAAAGATCCTTTATTACAAAGTTAAAGAAATAATAATTATTATTATTTAGAATATTAAAACATATACTAAAATCATAAAGTTAAAACATAGTCAGAAAGCAGCACTGAGAAGTTACATCGAAAGCAATTTCATATTGTTCTTGGCATGAAAGTGATATAAAAAGTGTAGACAAAAGGTGTTGAGGATTCATGAAAGACAGAAACTTAATCTAAATATTTTGGTATTCTGAAAATTCTGTGAAAATCATTTTTATACTTCTTATAGAATGATTGGTGAAAACTTGTCAAATGATTCTCATCACAAAAATGATATGACAGTTTCTCTTGTAATCAACATCTATAAGATAGCAATGTCAACAGAAATGAAACCAGTTTTAGAACAATGATTTGATTGAATTTTAGAAAGATGAATCAACGAGAATTGACGGAAGTATTAAGAAAATCTGTTAAAATAAAGACAAAACTATGTACAATTAGGCTGAAAACCATTTCATATTTCTTTTGACTCGAAATCTTGAGAATTTCAACAGAAAGACAGTTGTAAGAGTTTAATTGAGTGCAGCTTTATTTGAATATTTTCGCCAAATGAAAATACTATGAAGCAGGCATGAAAACCTTTGTTTAAGAAAGAGTTTGTTTAAAACAGCAAAGCTCGTCAAATCGTTTATGAAATATAAATTAACTCAAAGTTAAACCTGAAATTGGAAAATGTAAGAAGACATTGCCAATGATATCAAAATAAGTTTTAGACACATTATCCAAAATCAACATTTAAAAGATGATTTTTAAAAAAAGATAAAAATTAGTAGTTGAAACCAATAAGTACAATTTAGAAATTAGGAGAAAAGCACTTTTATACTGGAAACAGTTATAAAGCATTCATTCATGTTGGTGATAGAAAACAACTTAATCTAAATGCATTCATCACCTGAAAATTCTATGAGAAGCATTGTCTATGGAAAGTCGTTGTCTAGTCTATGAAAAGCCATTTGAAATTTACTCGATAAAAATTCATAAAATGGTTCGTTCCTCCCGAAGTCAGCATTTATGAAACCAAATTAGAGAATTTAGAAATTAAGTTAAAAGCCCTTTTATATTGAAAAAAGTTATAGAACAATCATTCATGATGCTGAAAGAAAACAACATAATCTAAATATATTCATCACTTGAAAATTCTATGAAAAGCCTTCGGAAATTTACTTCATAAAATTTCATAAAATGATTCATAACATGAATATTCCTCCCAAAGTCAGTATTTATGAAGTGATCAAATCAACGAAATCAAACGGACCACGGATTGATGGTTAGAATGATAATGCAAATAAATAAAACCTATAAGTAACCTTGAGGTTACTATAGGTTAAGTTTAAAATCATTTGGCATGAAAGTGACACGCAAACTTCAACAAAAAAGGCGGTTGTAAATTTTGAAATGAGTGACTTGAGTTAAATAATTTCGCCAACCGAAAATCCATGCGGTACCTTTCCAAGAAGGAGGCTTGGTGAAAACTCGCCAAGCGGTTCGTGGCATGAAAATTATCTGAAAGCTTCACCCGGAATCGGCAGCTATAAGATGACAATGTCAGTGGCTTTGGCAGTAATTGATGCCAAACCAGTTCTTAGGTCACTGGTAGGGATCTGATGAATAGGAGGCTCGACAGGCCAGGTGACCGGGTAGGACCGATGAAATACGGATGCGAACGAAAAGGGAGGGGAGGTTTTACTTTACAAAAACATGTCCTTCTCTCCCTCCCCCTTCCCATCTTTTTTTGGTGATGGTATATATTTTATTTTTATTTCCCTACAACGTGTTTCTTCTTGTCTTGCGGTTTGATAGGTTTAACACCGCCAATATTTTGGAGTGGTACTGGGTAATTTATGGCGAGGTGTGTTTTCTGTTTATTTATTTACAGGAAGGTATTAGTAATCGAGAATAGATATCAGGTCTTCTATCTGGAAATATTCTCTAAAATAGAAAGGCAAATCATTCAGGATGCGTTTTGTGAAATTGGCCGGATAAAACTATAGGGATATTTTTATCTGCTTAAACGATGGATATCAGAAAATATTTTTGTTAAAAAAAATGAAACATAATTATTCAAAGAAGTTGTTTTGTTTTCATAAAATACAGCAACTGAAATTAAACATATTATAGTTGGTTGTTGCAACCTTTCCCATCGTAATCAAAATATTTCAATTAAAGAATTCAAGTGACAGATTATTGCAGTACTGAAATAAGAAGAACAGATAAATTCACCAAAATTCATACGAAATCAATGATACTGGTCTTCATCGAAAAAAAAAAAAAAATAAGGAAAAACTACAGGAAAGAATTTTTTATAGTACTTTTTAAAAGTGTCTCTATAATACTAATATATACGTGCGCCTAAAAATAAATAATTGATTGATTGATAACACATTGATTACCAAAAAGAATTTATATTTAATAAAAATGGAAGAGGATTATAATAAGAATTTTTAAACCACAGAATTATTTGGTTTCTTTACTCGTAACAATTTAAACTACACATGCAGGCGGCTGCAGTCTTCCCTTATGGCTCCACAAAAATTAATTTAAGCGACAGACTTCTGAAATGTTAAGTGGTAAAAAAAGATAAATTTCTGAAAAATCAGCGAAAGTCATTGAGACTGAATTTTGTTGAAAAGGGTGCGATCTAACAGAATCCAGTTGGAATATTACATCAAAACTGCAGAAAAGTTAGTTAATATTTGTCTTCATGCGGATTTGTCCTTTCTGTATATTTTCACATACAATTATATGTTAAAACTGCTTTATGTTTATTATTGTTCTTATTAATAGGATATTGACCTTTTCTTTTTTGGTTTGTTTTGAGATAATTTTTTATACACAGACTTAACAACTGGCAATACAGGTATCGTGACTAAACAGGAATTTTGTCGCTAACTTTTGGTTAGTGAAAGTTTGCGATAAGTTAAGCTCTTTTTTCTGATTTAGAGAGGATTAGACAATAATAATAATAATTACAGCCAAATTATAAGTAACTATTTAACTATTTCAAGGTGAATCACTAGGCTTCCTTTTGGTTCTATTCTCTCTAATTTAATAGTTCGAAGAAAAGAGTTTAAAACTGTCTCGACTTAGGATACAAGAGAATTAGTAAATTTTATTCATTCTTAAGTAATATCTTTTGTTGTCTTTTCTGGATATCTTTCAATTTTTATTGTCATTAGAGCTGTAAAGAGCTCCATTATTTCCGATTTAATTCAAAGCAGATTAAAATTTTGAAGAAAAAGGAAACTGTCTGAAAATATTGCTTAAAGCTAAGAATGGCAAACTGGAAGGCATCCATTTTAGAAATGGTATTGGAAAATCCTTCTTTTTTCATATTTTATGAAATAGCCTCAGAAAGAAAAAAAGGTTGCAAATGAATATTTTTTAATAAAAAACAAATAAAAAAGCCGATTATTATTTTGCTTTTTTTTTTTCTCTTGAAATTAGGTTTAGAATGTATTTCAGGAATATGTAAATATAAATTATATTAGAATCAAATTATACAAATAACATTTTGGCTTAAACTCAATTACGAGAAAAAGCCGGCAATTAAAAGAAAAATTCTTTCATTGTGGAATTTACTTGCATTTAAAGATAAAGTACAAATGTATGTCTATACATATTTTAGGAGTATATAAAATCTAATTTCGGTATTAACATTTTGTCTTAATGTTGCTGTTTCGAAAATCTGGCATTAATTAAAAAAAAAATAATTTCCATTAAATTGCAAAGATGGAAAAAAAAAGATCATAAAAAAATATCATCGATTGTTCAATAAATTGAAATCATAAATGTTGATAATTAACAAAGAAGTTACCATAAACGATATTTAATGCATGTCTTTTTATAAAGCATATAGTTTTTTAAAAAGAAATATATATTGACACAAAACGGAAGATTAATCTTTACCATCCACCTCATTGAAAGTGGTGTTTAATTTTATAAGTTTTTTAATTATTCATAAAACTCTTATCCTTGCGTTTGCATAAACAGCATGAAATAATTTTTTAACATTTTTAATAGTAATAAGCTTTTAATTATCTGAGAAATTGGATGGCGCTTCAACTACCGATAATCATATTCCTCTGATAATTGGCAAAATAACCACACACAAAAAAAAGAGACACAAATTCGAATGATTTTTTATTTACAGAACAGACTCTATGCATAGAATTCTGATTTTAAAAATAGCAAATTTCTGCACTTACAACTTTATAGGTTTCCGTAAAAAAAAAAAAAAAATGTACGCATGTGTTTGTGTCTAAATATCTCTATTTTATTTGTGATTACCAACGACGGATAACCCACCTTCGGATATTAAAGAGTTTATCATATTAGTATTCTAGAAAATGTCAAGCGAAATTTCATACTGGGAACTTAAATTTAAAATTAATCTGAAAGAAAGTAATTACTTTATATTATGTAAAAAATATTTATTAGCAGCATTAATCTAAATTACTTTTTCTATGAAAGAAAAATCAATCGCTTTTGGAAATCCATTTGCCGATAGACAACCAAAACTCATCAACTATAAAAAAAAAGACGGATGACTTATAAAATCCGTCAGTTTTTGATTTGCACGAATTATTTTAACAATGGACTTTATCTATCGATTGTTTAGAGAAATAGGCTTATCCAATACATTCACTTCTGATAAAATAATAATATAATAACTAAAATTTTCTTACTTATTTCTTTTTAAAATAAAATTTGAAAACTTTCAAAACTGTCGCATTTTAGGAAAAATTTGGCAATAGTAAAGCTAAAATCTTGATAAATTAATTATATTTGAGCATAATTTTTGGAAAACAAGAATGAGTCCTAATTGTTTACAAATGATTCACTTAAATTCATCAAGTAATGAAGGTATCAATTACGATGTATAGTTCTACAAACTTTTTTTTTTAATATTTGGGATATTTAAGGTTTTTTTAAAATTTTTATATAGTTTTTGCTTGCTTAATTCCAGATATGAGCAATTTTTCTACTGTATAATCGAATGAATACATTTATGCTTTTATTTAAGGTGCATCGCTAAAACAATTATTTGCGCTTAAATTGAAAATTTGAAGTTGTCGTCTAAATCTGTCTAAAAATTATTTTAAAATCCAAACCAATAAATCAATTACCTTTTGTAGTGGATGCGCAAACAGATGAAAATTGTCTTGACAGTGCATCAGGCACGAAATGGTTAAGTATCCAAGAGCTAAAGAAATATCATCCAGTTAATCAAATTTGCTTCAGAAATTATTAACATCAGATTTTAATAATTAATAATTCAAAGACTTTTCTTTAAAAAAGAAATCATACCTAAATATTTGCCATATATTGGCATCCGTTAACGTTAAAAATTAAATTGTTGCTTTTCAGACCGTATTCAACGCAATAATGCAAAATCGATTGGAATTTAACTACGATGTGAAGCAAATTACTTATATATGCAGCTAATTCCTTATCATATCACTAAGATAAAGTATTTCCTAAACAAATGCAAGCAGAGTTTGAGTTTCTTCCATAAACTAAATCCTTAATTAAGCTTATCCTTAATTTTTCATCAGACTTTTTCTGTTAAATATGATTTCAAAGTTCTTTATTATTATTTTTATTTTGTGTCGGTTAATGCATAAATTGCGTTTCATATAAAATATCAGGATTTACATTATCATGGAGTGATTTAGAAGAAATATATTACAAGATTGTAGCGTTGACTTGTTTTGCATTACCAAGATATTGCATAGAAATAAGATTTCGTTGCAAAAGCTTTTGTATTTAATCGCAAGCAATAAATAAATATAAATACCCTTTAATGGTTAAAGCAAGGAAATTTTGCATTTTCAGTTCATCACAACTGAAATTTGATTTTAAGGAAACCATGTTTTTATTTTCAGAGCGGAATTTTTCTATATAAAAAATGAAAATGGAACTGACATATGAAAACAAATTAAAAATATCAGATGTTAAAACTTAATAACTCAGCTCAAAAAATTGTTCTTCATAAAAAGAAAGCATACCAAAAAGTTATCATCACTCATTCCTTGCTGTTGACGTGAAATTGTATTTCGCATTTTGCACGTCAAATCCAAGACCTCTTTCTCTCCCCCCTCAAGAATTATATTTTTATTCTAAGAAATGTCTTTTTCACGCGATCCCAGCCCTTTTATTTGATGTATCATTCATCCGCGTAATGATAACAGTTTTTTAAAAACTCCCTGAATCCCTCTGAATCCATAAGCTAATATATCATCTGGGTTTATAGTAAGAGGCGTACAGAATCCCGATGTTAGAAAGGTCACAATTTTTTCTTCTTTTGTTATTTTTATGGCTAGATTTATGTTTCGGTTAGCCATAAGCTTGGATCATACCTAGGCGTATTTACCATTTCCTCGGATCTTGCTCTTAAGCTTTTGCTTGGCCTCTGTTTATCCCAATTTACTGTCAATCATCGTAAAATAATGTTAGGGACCATGACGATTCATTAAAATAATACCTGAAGAGCTGAAAAGTGTATTTCTTTTCTTTTTTTTATATATAAAAGGAAAATCTTGTTAAAAAGTTCTGAATTCCCATTGTATTTTATTATAACAACTATTTATATCAAAATATCGCTCCTAACTGTGTAAGTGAATTTTATTTAAACGCTTGTAGTCTTTTTGAAATGGCACGACTAAAATTTAAAATTTTGATATGGCCCTATATATAATTCATTTATTTAAGTGCAAATGTCTGTTTTAACACTAAAGGGGAGAAAATGCTGAAATACTCTGTTAATCTTATGCATAATTAATAGAGATCTTTCAGAAATTACTTAATTACGGAAATCATCCTTAGGATTTATAAAATGAATCATAAACTTTAAAGTCTTGGATTTAGTATCTCAAACATGACTACTTTAATATGATGTCATTTTGATTTGTTTCCAAGTGTCTATCTTTATAAATAAATTTGAATTTTTATATCCATATTTATTCATTTCTTGTTTACACTGTTAAAAAAATAAGATAAAAGGAAAATATAACACAAAGCATTATCACAAAAAGTGCATTAAATTATTCATATATATGAAATTACTTGAAAAATTTAATCTTAGAAATTTAAATTAATTGAGTTGCCTTCCAAGAATGAAAAAAAAAAAAAAAAAAAAAAGATGGTAGCATGATGCGTTTATTTATGATATTAACAGTGCCATTTCATTTCTTTTACATCTTCTCTGACTCTGCACTTTTCCTAATAATTTTAACAAGTATTAATATTTTTAATTTTTTATAATACGAAGTTTCTGAACAAGTATTGAAGTAAGGAAAGACAGTTATTTGAAAAGATATTGTGAAATCCTACTCGCTGTAAAGTTATTAAAATTATTTATTTTATTAGTTTGAAACAGAAATGGAATAAAGCTATTTAAATTAACGTAAATAATGATGTTGACTTAGTATCGTTTTGATTACTTAGTAAAGAAACATTTTTTTGAAGATTTTAGCATCTAAGTTATTTATTCATAGAAGATCCGATTAGTTAATGATTATTGCAGACTAATGATAAATCTTATCTTATATTCGATACAAATTTGAATGAAAATTCCACAACGAAAACAGACAAACAGATAAATAAAATAAAAGCCAACAAATTTTCGAGATTCCTTCTTTATTTATTATTAAAAGTAACTTAAATGAGAATAATGTTAATAGTAACAGCAAGTCATTATAGCTAATCCCTATGAAAAATGTCATTATGTTTTTAAAAGATACATGGTAGAGAATTGAAATTCAAAACAGAAAAATCTCAAATTAGACTTTTCTCTTTCAACTTTGTTTCGCATCCAAATGAATCGAAATACAAAAACTTACTTGCCACAACGAGTCATTTTGGGTGGCAACGAGATATGTTGTATATGGTCAATATGCGATCGAAATCTAATAGATTTTCTTTTTTAAAAGTTCATAGCGAAAACATACCAACGGAAAGAAACTAGAAAGGAAAAGTGGAAACAGAAATCATTCCAAATTAGACTTTTTCATTTTTATTTAAACCTTACTATCAGAACCAGGCATTCTAGCTTGTTTCGATTGAAATTTAAATAGCATCATCTACATGAAAGAGATGCGATCGAAATCTTGAAATCCAAATGCTGTAGCCCAGAAATCTGTGCCTGCCCATCCATTCACCAAGCAATGCAATCTGAAAACGTTGCGAACTAGACACTTTCTATAAAAGAATCAGTCAGTGCTGCGTGAGATTCAGCGATCAGGACTTGCCGGGGTAACACAATTGTCTCCCACCGTCCCTGCTCAGTATTCCCGGGCCAAACTTTCAATTCTCAGCCCGCTGTCTCCAGAGGAACGTGCTGTGCATTGGACAGAGGGGATGTCTCAATACTGGGGCGCAGTGGGGGGAAGGGATGTCCACGATTCAACCCCGTAACGTGACCAGGTTTTCAACGAACAGCTAAGCGTATATAATTAAAACGTTGTTCTTAATGACGTCAGAACAGTTAGGAGAGCAGTATCCAGCAAGGAATGACAAAGAGTAAGCTTGGAAGAGCTTTTGGTAAGTAAAGTAAGAGGTTCTGGAATCTTCCTTTTCTTAAAAAGGGGAGAAAAAAAAAAGACAGCTAGAGACAGAAAAAAGCAAGAATGGAGAGAGTGGGTAGAAAGAAAAGTGGACGCTGAATTTTCCCCAACTTCGGTCGCTGACTATTCAAATGAGGACAACATTAAGTTTGGCACGAAAACATTTGGAGCAATTTTGAATCGTGAATTAAGTTAAATCAAAAATATTTTAAAGATATTTAGTCTGGATTTTGCTTCCAAACATTAAAGGTCACGGAGATGTAGCACATGGTCAATGTTACACTTGTTTTAGTGACAAGTTACCAGTTCCATAAATAGTTCATACTGAGACAATAGCAATGGTTAGAGGCGACAATGCGATAATGTGACTGTTTCGTCTTTGCCATTTTAATATAGTTTCTAAAATTAGAGGTAAACATTCTCAAAAATGCTTCCATTAAAATATGGATGAATCTTATTTAGATTAAAAGTTCAGAGGGAAAACAACACACTCTTAAACAAAATAATCATACTTGTCACATCTTTTTCCGTTATAGACGCCATTTGCAACTTTACAGTGCTGTGAAGTAAAAAAAAAAGATAAGTTTTACATCATTCAAGGCAATCTTTGAATTTAAATCACAAAATTCATTTACGAATCCCAATGGAGCAAGAAAATAAATTTTTAAACGCACATGGTTTTTTTTAAAAAAAATACATTTGTTGCTGAGAAAAAATGAAAAATGTTATATCCCCGAAAAATCCTATTTAAGATTCGTAAGCATGTGAAGATCAAGCATATTGGGGGGGCTGGCGCTAAATTTCTTGGGGGCACTATAAAAAAATCTATAAATTTCGGCTTCTAAGATATAATGTTTTAAATTAATTTCGCATATTTTAATTCATAGCAGCTATTTCTATTTAAAATAATTTAGTTTTATAATTTCTCTACTGTCTTACCTATTTTATTGGTTTAATTAATCTTTATTGAGGATTAAAATACTTTTAAATCATTAGATTTATTTATGAAATTTATATCGCAACTCGCATATATAGATAGATATATTAAGTATTACCGAAATAACTTATGCATTGAATGAAAGAAAGGCTTTTCTGAGCAAAATTACTCTGATTATAATTGGGGAATAATAAATAGTATATTCAGGGAGTAATTAAGATAAATAATTATTAATTCTAAAAATGAAATGCGATAAATTAATAATAATAAAAGCAAAAATTGCAAGATTTAAATTTTTATACTAGTATCATTGAAATGCATTTTCCTTTTTCTTCTGTTGATTTTTATACTGTCTCACAATCTATTATAAATCTATTCTAATCTATAAATTGATTTTAGTTTATCAAGATTAGTGCTCTTTTTTCATTTACATGTATTAAAATTTTTAAAAAATATCCTGAATATTTATTATGCTCTTAATTTTTGTTTCTTCTTGAAATTCTGCAATTAAATTATTACAAAAAACATAAAATATATTTTAAAAGGATTTTTATTCAGAGGAAGACGAATTTTCAATTCTTCTACATTTGAAAATTCGTCAAAATCAAAATCAAAATCATTTCTGCCTAATAAAGTTCTCTATTGATATTAATAAGGAACCTTTTTGAAAAAAAAAAACCTATTTTCAACTGCTTGTAGTAATTTATTTGTTGCAATTTATTCTTTGCAAAATAGCATTCCAAATTATTTTCATGAGTACCGTTTTATACTTAAATATTTTCTTACGTAAACTATAGCTTTAGCTGCAATTAGGTTATTTTCTTCTAATGTTTTTATTTCTGATAAATTTTCTATTATTTTGATAAAATCAACTTTCAAAGCAAGCGCTACATCACCCCATACCGACCAATTTGCGTCATATAATTTCTTAATAGTAAATGGATTTTCTCAATTCTACAGATTTAATATTTGACTTCGATGAGTGGTTGGAGACAAAAATACAATTTTTGTACAAATACAAATTATTGAGCAGCTGTAATACATAAATTATTGTATTACAGCTTTCTGCAGGAAAGTTGCCGACTAAATGTAAAGAATGAGCAACGCAAGGAAAATATATGTTATTTGAGCTCAATTCTCTAACTCAAACATGAACTCTCGAATATTACCTTGCCATGTTTGATGTATTGTCGCAACTTTATTTTCTACAAAATTCAATGCCTATGAATACTTCTTTTGAAAAATGTGATGTTTTATCTTCCATATGTGATGACATTGTTCATTCTTATAGAAATATACTTTGCGCATTTAGTATTTTATTTACATTGGTGTTATCAAACTATTTCCATTAAATGTATGAAAATCATTCAGTAATCTGATATCACAATCATTGCCAAGAAAAAAATGAAAATGAATCATTGTGCATTTTTCTTTATCCAGTATAATAAAGAGATTTTCCTGTGAATTTAAATAAAGAAAGCAAATTATTTTGCACTCCATTTATTAAAATATTGAATATGATGTTAAATATGAATATATTAAAAATTTATCGGAAATTTGTTCGATTTTATTTCTTTACTGAAGTTTAGTGAGCATTGAACTAAGTTAGAAAAGTAATTCCATGAAAAATTTTCTGTCAAATATTATCCAGATATACAATGATATATTAATTATTATTACCTCTTTTATTATCTTATTGCTTCTATTCTAGTGGAAGAAAAATTTGTTTTCAAACAAATATGCCAAATTCACCACATTTATGAATTTAACCTAGAATAAAGGAGATCGAGAGGATCTCAAAGCTATTCAACGTATATCGTCCATGGCAAATTTTTGCATTGCAGACTTATTCACAGGGGAAAAAACACATGTTTTTTTTTTCTTTATAAAAAATAAACGAATGAATGAAAACATCCAAATAAAACGTAGGAGAAAAAGTTAAAGCGGACGAAAATATGGAAGGAAATAATCAAATTAATAAACGAATTCAAAAGCAGATAAATTCATGAAGTAAATGTTGATTAAATTTTGTGTAAATTTTCATAAATTTTGAGTAAAATCATTTACATCAATAATCGATTTCCGATGTTTGTAGTGCGATCTTTCTTTTTTTGCTAGAATCCAACTTTGCAATTATTTAGGGAATTAGTTTACTGGATAAGATGGGTGAACAGACGCAGACAAAAGAAATTTATCGCTAAAACAAAAAAAAAAAAAAAAAAAAAAAAACGGTTACATTACGGGGCCCCCTTTCAACCTGGGGTCCTTAGTTCAAGCTCAGTGAACCTAGTCTTTAGTCCGCGCCCGTTTGTGAGACAAACAGGCATTCTGTTAAACTGCTCAGACAGATTATTTCCGGCAGAGTAAAACCATCGAAATTCAAGACAGATCAATGACAACTCACAGAATGTAACTGATAACATGGTATGATTCATATTCATAGACAACAGAATGAGTAAATCACATACAAGTACAGAAGGAAGAAAGGTACAATCGCGAAATTTTGCAAATAAGTACTCTGAGACCCGATATGCAAATGCCCGTTTGGTGCTAATGCGCATGACCTCACACCTTGCAATGGCGCTGTAATCAGGAAGTGAGCCCTATATAATCGGGGCCTAATGGAAGATATTCATAAATGTGGCAATCACATTGTGACTCGAGGAGGACTTTAGAAGCGAAGAATGCCAGTAAACGTGCGAGAAGACATTTCTCACAGTTAAACGAATTTGAGAGGGTTTCATCATCGGCATGAAAATCGCAGGCTCGTCGACGCGCCATATTGCTCGCCAGGTCGATCGGTTGTGCCGTCAGAACATGTTGGGAGCAGTGGACATGAGATAATACTCACATATAGCGTACCTGATCTAGAGGACCAAAAAGATGGCGAGGCCAGAGGATCGTGCGGCAAGCGCTCGTGAAGCCAATAGTCACCCATTTTGCGATACATACAGAAGTAGTGACGCCATTTGTTTCCCATACCATTTCTAGTTGTCTTGCAGAAGCGAATCTGCAATTCAAACGCCTTGTTCGTACTGCATTTAACACCGAAACGTTGGCGACTCATTCTTCAGTGGTGCCAAGCCAGACCGATATTGAATGGCACAGATTGGCAAAATGTGGGGTTTAGTGATGAATCCCGATTTGATTTGAGGGCAAATGATACCACATACGGGTGTGGTGGGCTTCGAGCATGATTTATGAAACACCTAGGTTTGATTTGACCAAAAACAGGAAACAGATTTTAAAGTAGAATCAGTTTCTGTTTTCAAGCAAGGACTCTTGACATTTTAGCAGCAGTGCCTCGCAATTTTGGAAGCAGTCAAATTTTCGGTGATTTAAGCAGCATAAACTATAATAAGAATTTTAAAAAATAATTCAAAGCTCTTGAAATTTCACAAAAATATGACATTTTCACGATATTTTTTATTTTATTTTTATTACATTAGAAAATAAGTATTGAAAAACGGGGGGAATTACAGAGATTACAGATTTTGAACCGATAGAATTATAGTATGTGAAACAAAAATTCTAGTGAGGAATTCTCAAAAGAAGCATTACTTTAATGTTCATTTGCTACATAACAATATGATACAACATTTCCTAATAATATGGCTACGCCTTCTTAAATAAGAATTATTTGTAGAAGCATTTCAAAAATAATTATACTAATAACATAGATTGTCAAAGTCGTTCAAATATTTGATTATGTCTTCATTTTTATCTCTCTTACGGTATGTTTGTAATTCTAAGTGCATAATGAGAGTTGTAAATATTCAAGTTTTGGCTCATTCCGTCTGATACCAAAGTTTCATTGACAAGCATTTCATGGTTTAATATAGATAAGAAATGCTTGCTAATGAAATAAAGACTTCTGTTGTTTCATCGCTAATTTCGTCAGGTATCAAATTCAGAAAACATTTTGAGATTGCTGTTAAGTCATTCTAAATTATAGCTTCAGAAAAAAGAAAATCCCTTGTCGAAAATCAGAATCCAAAGCTATTTTAGACATCTATTATGTGCTTCAATATTAATTGTTTTCAAATAATCGATTTCATTTTAATTTTTAAAATTACAATAAGGCTGTATAGAAAATGTATATAATTATAATATAATGTGATAAGGCTGTCTTTTACCCGTTTGATGTAGTGCACGCATGACTTAAAAGAACCCACTACTGCAATATTAAGAACATGTGAACAAGAATGGAAATGCAACAAATGCATAATTTGCAGCGTTACATAAAGCAGTCACGTATTTTTATTGCAGAACTTCCAAATACATTCCCATGTCAAAATTTTAGTATCTAAATGCAGATATTAGGGGTAAAAGCACATATCTTTTAACTAAATCTATTTCTCTACAAAAAAAAAGTCGTATCGCATGACCACACACCCTTTGGACGTCAAGCAATAGCTTTCTAAGGTCTTTATTTCACTAAGTCAAACTTGACAAAAGCGCAAACACTTTGGGAGCAGCTCGACTTAATAAAGAAACCCGATAAAAAGACTGCCACAAAGGACGGTCTTCCATTTGGAGATGAATTCGAAACCAGCCTGAAAACATGACAGAACATCGTTTCCGATCTTAAATGCAACATCTTATCGTGATCTTTTTTTCATCCTCCATCCTTCTTTCTAACTCAAACGCTTTCTTTAAACAGATAGCAAAAAAAAAAAAGAAGAAACCATCTATAAAGCAGGGGAATCGTGTCCGGGGGCTCGAATATCAGAAAATAAATTGACCATGGTACACAGGAACAAAACCATTTAACAAGATGGTAGTGATTTCTTTCTGAGTAAGTGTGGGAGCAAGTGGAGATTCTTATCGTGCGAAGGCAAAGAAATGTTGAAGAAACGTCACCGGTTCAGGTTCGGTTTCGGAACTGGAGTCGGGCGAGCTAATTAATCATGCGGGTTATCTCACGGCTCAGATCTGACCCCTGTCAGAAGTTGTGATCTGGTATGAGGAAGACGGATGAAGTGACGTCAGCGGGTGGCGCGTGCTACAGAGGCGCCATTGTGTGGTTTCTGTTGACCCCATTTGACCCACCCCCAGCATCTCGCTCCGAAAGGAACGATCAAGCAAATGCTTTTGTGATAATCCAGCCAGCTTAGGTGAAACCAAAAGTGGAGGAAAGAATTAATATCAGTTGTGCAACCTCCAAGCCACCAAACAGTCGAATAAAAAGTTTTTTTTTATTGACGATTCCTTTCGCACAAGAAAAGATTTCGCATGGTAGGAGTGTAGATATTTAATATTAATGCTGAAATGAAGGGTTTGGTGATAAACTGTTTATATTTTGAAATTGCTTTTGGTTAAGATGGTATTCGCACGTTGCATGTCGCCTCTTAATAACGCAACACTATCTACCTCAGTTGCCTAAATTTTAGAAGAAAAAATTGAATTTTTCGTAATCAAGATGGACCTTTTACATTATATGCAGTCTCATGTTTAAATAGATTTTTAAAAAAACACGCTATGCTTGTTATTGATTCTGAAATTTTCAAGTCCTTCTTTCTCTTGTAAAATTTGTAAAACTAAAATATTTTGTTTAAGATTGTCAGAGTGAAATATTACGTGATAAAATTTTCAAATAAATTTCCTTTTGCATAATAAATATCAAGATACATTTACTGCCATACCAAACCGCTATCTATAGTAAGAATTTAAAAAAATGAAAAATTAATGTTTTTTTTAATCAAAAATTAAGGCAAGGTTTGAATACTTAACATCACATTATTACATTTGTGCAAAAACTTCGCATTGAATATATGCGATGCATAAAATTGTCAGGAAAGATAATTATATTGATTTCTTCCAAGATCACAAATTCTGATAAAGATGTTTGAGTTATGATGATTTTATAAATTTGTTTACAAATAAAGTCAAGAAAGGCATAATTCTTTTATAGCCAGAAATTCTCATAATTTTATTACCTCATTGTTTACAACACTATTAAAAAAGGCTGACTTAGCCGATATACTTTGTGACATGAATCACGCAATGCAGGTTACTCTGATGGAATTGTGGAGGATAAACAGTTGTAGAAATTATAAACAATAAGTAAGAAAAATACTTCTATGAGAAGGAGTAATTATTTCACTGAAATAATATCCATTATTCAACAGAATTCATAGAGCAAATACGAGCATTTATGTAAATTCAAAATACCTCGTAGATATGATAGCAAAAGAAGTTTGAGGAAACAAGGAATATAATTTCATGAAATTTCCAGAATCGTTTTAAATAAATTAGAAAAAAAAAGTTGAATCATAAATTTGAAAGTAAAATTAATTGGTCATGTGATGTACTGTATCAGAAGAAATACGATATTCAGAGAAATTTTATAAATGATAGATTATGTAAAGAAAAAAAAATTGATCACTTTCTTGTTCAATGTAAATCATTTATTTATTGACTTTCAATGCAAATAATCTATCAAAGGTCCTTTCAAATGGGACGTTATTTCCTTGTTCATAAAAAAAATGATAGCAGCTACTGCAAAGATTTCTTTATATTCACTGTATCTTCCTAGCAAAATCGTGATCTAAATAAAAATATTTTTTTAATTACTATTTCAAATAATTTATCATTCAATTTCAACGTGAATTACATTTTAATTTTTGGTAACATTATTGAATCCAGTTACTTAAAACCTTAAAAGAAAATAATTAAAATATATCATGATTACGCTTTAACTGTTTTTCATATTTTCCGCCTGAATTTCCTCTTTGATAAATAATTGACACTTTATAACCAGACACAAGCCAGAACCTTATCAATTATCCCTGCCATTAGAGTTATTGACGAAAGCTTTGTTTTTTAAAATCATTCACGATTCCAATTTGTTTACAAATTGCTAACCAGTTCTTTTTCTCTTTTTTTCTTCTTCTTCTTCTTTTCCGTGAAGTCTTATTTATGCTCCTACTAGCCTGTTTCCTTTAGAAACTTTTTTATCCTTTAGCGCGTGTGTAGTCGGCATTCCATAAAGCTAAAGCTGGCGTTGTCCTCATTTGAATATAAATGCGATCTCTGAACTTCAGGACACGTAACAGTCGTATCTGTTGACATGTCTCCCGTCTTGTAAACGGATCTGTAAAAGTGTCTGCTTTCCGTCACGCTAATAGCGTGGGTGCGTGTTTACTTTTCGCTTTTACATTTGGCTTTTTGCGTCGGCTTGGTCAAAGCTTGACCTTGCGTGTCATAAAATAGATAAACGGGGGAAGAAGTCCGAAGAAGATTTTTTTTTTTTGTTCTGCTGTTATAGCGTCCCTCCTTTTTCTCACTAGCTTTCTAAAGGGAGGTTAAGCATTGCCAACTGGAAAGGTTTGAACTTGATTAAACGTTGTCTCGGCGGGACAGGATTTTGATTTACGCGAATCGACCTACGCATGTCGTGTTACAACGCTGAGCTATTTCTGTTCAATGTTATGGTTAGTCTCTTTCGATGAAGTTCTGAAAAGTGGAAGAAGGTGGGGGATGTAGAGCTTTATGTGGAAGAAAAAAACAGAAAGAAACTGTAAAAGCTTTTTGTCTTTTTCCCCCCCTCCAATTTTGTTGTTGTTTCTGTTCTTAGTTTTCTCGGTACCCATCAAACGCGGAACGAGATTTCTGCTTCCTCCTCTTCTCCGTGGAACGTAAAAATGGTACAAGGCTATGATAAAAAAAGAACTATATTGAATCAGAAATGAGTCTATAGACAAAAGTGTTCAAAATAAAAGTTAAAATAATTTTTTTTTCAAAAAAAAAATATTTTTTTTTTAATTTTAAGGTGGGGGGGGTAAAATAATATTTTTTTATGCATGCAAGTAATGATAATTTTTAAATCAATCAATAGCCAAGGATTCCGTCTCTGTGCTATAAGATACTCGAGTAGATTTTCAGACTGCGATAGTTTCTGATAAGACTACGGAATATTAGGATCAAAAATTTGAGATCCACTTCCATCGACGATCCGTTGATGGTGCACCTCAAATCTACCATTCAAAATCAAACGTCTTCGATTGGCGCGGCGTGGAAATTTAGAATGTATGTATCGTCCTAGTCATCTGATCACGGATCAAAATTAAGACCCCAAAACAACTTTCGAGTAGCTTTAAAATAAGACGTTAAAACAAACTTTTCAATATCAAAGAATAACAAGATGAGATCTTAAATAAATAAAGATCATTCTCCGAACAAAGGATCATTAATGGTAACGCCGCTATCACTTCTGCATTACGTCATATCACCAGCTCAAGAGCATACATCACTCGTGATCAGTTTGGAAGTTTTGAGATGTGAGTGGAAATAGAAGAAAAAAAGAAAAAAAAATTAAGCGATTTGTTTTAAAGTTAAAAAAGAAGTGCCTAAAATTACTTGGAAAAATTTAACAAAGGAATTTTTTTTAGCAATTTATTAATGTTTAAGTCATTCACGTGGGGTAAACATCTTGTATATATTATAGATAAGATGTGTTAAGTAATTTTATGACGGTGAAGTGACGAAGTATTCAAAAAACACCTGAAACTAGATTAGAAGAGTATGTTATAGATAGAGATACAATATATAGGGGAAAATGAAAAATATATGAAATGTAACATATTAATATTTATAAATTAACTATTAATTTACATTGTACATGAACAAAAAAAAAATTCTTTAGCAAACAAGCAGAAGTATGCATATCTATAAATCTTAATTAGTTTTTTTTAATTTGACAGTATTTGCCTAATAATAATTTATTTGAGTATGATATGTTTTAAATCACTCCGTCTGAGTATAACCTTCACAATTATTGTTGCACTTATTCATATTTGGAACAAGATAAATTATTTTGTAATTATATAAAAAGCTAATAAAATATAAAATCAAACGCTACAGATAAGCAAAGTATCGAGACACATGCACGAGCATGTGTCTCGATACTATGCATTTTGACTCGTTACTACGCATTTTGGCTTCAATAATGCATCACGAGTGAGCCCGATATATTGGAGATTGGTTAAAGATGGAAGAGCAATATTGCTTCAATCTATCATTTCACATCTTTCTTTCTTTTTGATATGATGCCATATTAAAAACCGAAAGATAGCAAAAAGAAGGCAGAGAAAAAAAATCTATATATTTAAAATAATTGGTAAAACCTAGGATCAATCCCCAACCCAGCCACTGGTTCGATTTCACCAATGAATTTCTCAATTTTGCAAGAAGAGCTAACTAATTGAAATGCTCTACATTCATTGTGCAAATATAATTTTAAAAGATGCTTTCTCTTGCTGTGGTAAGACGCTAATCTTCAAAATTGGACAATTTGGCTAAATTAACCAACAGTAGTTTACCAAAGGCGGCAAGTAAATATATATATTATTAACAAATAAATTTAACAAAAAAAAATTCGAATATAATTATGCGCAGGAAAAATAAGGCACAACATTTAATATGGTTTTCAAAATAACAAGGAATGTATTACCATAAATACTCAAAAGAAACAGACAGTACAAGTACAAACTAAGTCTCTTGTCACTCGTTTCTTCTTTCTTTGGATCACACAAGATAATACTTTTTTCAAATTTATTCCAAATTATTACGAGAAAATCAATGATTTTCATAACAGTAAAAATAAATGGAAGGAATAATAATATAGATAGAAATATGTGGAAATTTTAGGGGTTTTAAATTATTCAAAAAACCCGTATTTGTTAAAAAGTTTATAAATTATTCCAAAAAAATGAAAAAAAAAAGCATTGAATAATATACTGAAGTATGATTCTTTCGTTGGAAAGTAATGTAATGATTATTGTTTGAACTTGACGAGTTAAAATTTTTTTGTATATCTGCATTCCATAAAAAACGCAACATTATCAAAATCACGAAAAAATTTATTGTTTAAAATGAAAATAACCTTTTTTTGTTATGCAGATAATTTATTTTTGTGCTTTTATCAACAAAAGGTAAAAAAGAAAAAGAAATTCTTCATTCACTTATAAATTTGTCAGTGCTTTATATATGATTTGATACTGTCTTTAGTTTGAACTGCGTTCGAAATAAACTGGAAAAGAATTCATCTTTTCCAGGAAACACTGGAAAATATAACTGGAAAAGAATTCATCTTCCTTTTTTGCAAGATAAAACATTTTTTTTTCAGCGAAGAAACCATTTATAAAGTTTCAATGCAGGCATGTCTTTTAGTTTTTATTAATCTGAAATCCATTTAATTTATTTATTAATTGAATCTTTTCTTAGTTAAAGCAATAAGAATTCAAAGTGGCAGAATAAAGTTTCTATTTGAATGAAAATTGTTCAACGAGACTTCTTAATTTCAAATAGTATTGAAAAAAAAATAATAATAGCTTGAACAATAAAAAGTATACGTGGAAAACAAGTTCAATAATTTTATTCTTAGAAAAACTTTATATTAAATATACATTAAATAAAATAGTTTTCTCTTTGAATTAAATGGTATTGTTCAAACTTTATTTAAAATGTTCGATAAAAATTGCTTAAATGAGTAGTTCCTTGCATCAAAATAATCTAGAACTAATTCAAAGCAAATTATTATCAAAAAATTAAAATTATAATGCATTGCTACATTTGCTCGTTTAATGAAATCCTTGTTTTTTTTGTAAGTAGCATTTATCATTTGTTGAATATTAAATGAAATCGTGAATGAATTCAGAAAAAGCTTACTGAAACTGAAAACAAAATATAAAGGGAGAATTAAATTCTCTAAGAAATTTAGTATCTAGAAAGAAACATAATGTTGCATTCATGCTTATAATAAAATTTTAATTCATTTTTATATCAAATGTCATATATTCGTTCATTACAAGCTTTAAGTTACGCTTATGAAAATAAAATAAACAATACAGGAATCACAAAAAGTAATTCATTAAAGCTGAAAATGTTGACAACCTTTCTGTTAGTAGGAAATCGTTTTATCTTAAAAATGTATTTGTAAAAAAAAAATAATAGTTTGCTCAAAAGAAATCGAACGAATTTGAAAAGTATAAATAATGTTCATTATTTGGATTTTTTTTAAAAGTTTTTTAGCGACTAGTATTTGAATCACCAAGCATGAAATCACTTTAAAAGATAGAGTACAATTTTTGTGCCCTCAACCCCCAAAGAATACAAAATTGTATCCCGGCGAAATTCAGAAATCGTATCAGGATTGTTTCCTCAGTTTCCTGACCGGACGTTGAAGCCTTTTTGTTAATTCACCCGTTGCTAGCAATCACACCTCTGGAACTACCAACCCCAATATCGCCCTAAATCAGCCTTCCCCAACTTAGTTCTATCTGTCTATCTTTTTTTTTTTTTAATATAATTCTATGAAGCTGTTACACTTATTTTTAAAGCAGCTGAAAGCGGTTAATATTGCTGGATTTGATTCTCAGCGTATTTTAACACAAAATCGTAATAATAAAATAGTAAAATGAAAGTAAGAAAATTAACTTTACGTGTTTTTATCACATGTATAATAACTGATATAATGCGCAATATCACAGAATTTCAGAGATCAAAAAGTTAACTATCTATTCAATGTGTTAATATTGTCGCCAATGAGTTGATCATGTTTCTATCCATAGACAAGATAAGGATACCCAACTAATCTGCTCCGATAAATTTTTGCAATTCAAACACAAAAAACATTTGAACAAATTTATGTTGACACTTAGAAGGAAACAAAACTCAACTTAGTAGGAAACAATTGCATATTCATTGGCAGCTTCGTTCAGAAAATAAAAAGTTAACTTACTATTACGCATCTTCCTATCCATAGACTAAATAAGAATACTCAACTAATCTGCTCTGATAAATTTTTGCAATACAACCACAAAAACATTTAAACAAACTTACATTACAGTGGATTTAAAGTTAATTAATTATTTAATTTATTAATATTGTCTTCTGCGTTATTTGAGAAATTAAATAGTGACTGCTAAGCATATTTCTATCCATTGACTAGATAAAGAATATTCAACTAATCTGCTCCGATAAATTTTTGCAATACAAACACAAAAATATTTAAACAAACTTATTCTGACAATTAGGAGAAAACAAACTCTACTTTGTAAGAAACAAATGTGCATTCATTGACAACTTCATTCAATACATGAGGTGTATGTTTTTATTCTTTCGCACTCAGTAATTGGCTACTACAGTCAAAGGCTGAATAAACTTCAATGTATTTAATTGAAAACTTCACATTTTTTTAAACAAAATATGAATATTTGAGTATTTTTCAATATTTAAGTATTTTTTCACTTTCATCAAAAATGAAGTATTATTAGAGAAAATGCTTTGATGACATCGATATTTTGCATCTCTTAATAGTTCAGAACTAGTAAATGATCATGTTCAAATTTAAGATCTATTGCTGTATTAGTTACACATAACTAAGATTTTCTTTATTGTTAACTTCTCTGAATTTTACACAGCTGCCTGATTTATCAGAACGTTCTCCTTAAGAATAGGTTTGTCATTCATTGCTCCTTCCATATCGTCGATTAAACGCAGAGAAACACTATTTCCGAAAATTGTTTCTGAGGTAATGTATAATGTATTCTATGTGCTTCAAAGAGAAACGGTTCCGTAATCTCAAACAATTGCAAAATCTACAGTTGTTAATATCAAAAACAACTCTTCATGTACTCTTTTAAAATAGGTATATCACTTGTTGAGATTTACTGTTTGATACTACTGACTTATGTTGAATAGCATAACAAAAATTATTATTGAAATAATGAAGTTTAAGTATTTATAAAATGGTTCCACAACATCAAACAGAGATCCTCTACTTTTGTAAATTATTAGATTATAAAATAGAATTATAATTGTGTAATATTACAAAACCATTCGTTTTTAAGTGCACATAGCACATTATCTCAGAAACAATTTTTGCAGTAGTGGTTTTTGTCATAGATGTTCTAATGAAAGGAACGCATCTGATATCCATCTCAGATGAAGTTATGGTGCTAATTTCTATGGCCATATTCCCGAATTCAATCCACAGGCGAATTCGGTGATTCTCCTCAAGAATCCTCAGCCGCCAAGTTTCACGATTATGCGAGACATTAAAGATTCCCAGATAATCTGTTCGATATGTGAAACTCTCCGTAAAGTAAAATTATTAATGCTGATTCATAGTTTTGAGAGCGTGGATTGTTCACTCAAGTAGTTAAGCCGAATATGAAGATCTTGTCATTGGCAACCACCGACAGTAATGCCAGTTAATGCGCTGTTGTCATTCTGGGAGAAGCGTCACGTCTTTTGATTGACTTAATGTCAAGAAGTAAATCCATTCCAAAAAAAAGTTTCTAGGAAACTAGGGAATGAAGATCTTTAAATTTTGCTTTTAATCTAATAGAGGAGAAGATATGTTTGAGATAAAAATGACCTCACTTAATCATTTGCTTCCAGATCAAGTGTATTGATTTATTTGTTTGAATTATAAGAAATGCCTTAATGTATAAAGAGGCAAATCGTATTAAATGAAAAAATAACATAACATAGTTTTAAACATTTTGAAGCAGAATTTAAATTCTACCAAGTAATAAAAATTCAGACTGAATATTTTTGATAATTAAAACAATCACCTAATTTATTCTCATAAAGAACTTTCTACAAAAATTGAAAGAAATTTATCAAATAGAAAGATTTAAATAATTATTCTTATTTTGATAATTTTACTTTGTATTTAGTGTACGGATAAATGGTTGTGTACAGTTTTATTAAAAATCAGCAATAAAAGCCATTTTTTTAAAGTTAAATTGAGAGCAAGTCAATCAGCATTTACTCGAATACAAAATAATAATTATCTCTCTTACATTTTTTCGAAATATTAATCAATTTCACAAAATATTACAAAACAGGTTCAATTATAAACAAATATAAGACATCAACCGATAAAGAGAATAAAGTTACTTTCAGGTAAGAAAAATTTGCTAAGAGTGTTCCTATTATTGGCAATCACAATTAGCACTTTTAAATTACCCACAGACAATTCAAATGTATTCTTTCAAAATCTACTCAATCGTAAATTATAGAAATACTACAGATTTAAAGAGAATTGAACAAATTCTCCTACTTTCTCATGACCAAACACATATACTAACACAAATTTTAACTAGCATTATTCAAATAAGAATTAATATGCACTTAGCTACTTAATTTTAATGAGCTTCAGTGTTTTAAAAGATTATTTAGGAATTATAATCGTACCTTCTTATTAAAAAAATATGATCAAAAATGATCGACACTTTATTTTTCATTCAAACATGAAAAAAATATTTCATGTTTGAACTCATAGATTTAATGAGACCAACCTAAAAATTCAAACTGTCCCTGGTTATAACTGAAAAATATAAAGACACTCGCCTTTTTATATAATAAAAACCTTAATGTATTATTATTCTATTATATCTGTAATACAATATTATTCAAGTATATATTGATTACAAGTAGAGGTCTCAATCTTGGCTATTAGTTCTCAAATGGTAAAAATATTTATGTTTCAAGGTAAGAAAAATTTGCAAAAATTTTGACAGAAACTATAAAGCATTCTTAAATGAAATATTATTGAAGAATATTTTATTTTAAATAAATCGTATATTTTCATAAAAATCACGGAAAAGAAAAATTAAATTTTTTGATGATTTCTCTATAATATCATGCAAACAATGTTTTTTCTAATACTTAATTCTTTTTTAAAAAATTATGTAGTAATTACAATCAGAAAATGTTGGGAAAACATGAAAACTTTTTGAACATGAAAATCTTATTCAAACAGTTTATTTTTCATTAAACATGATTTTTAAATCATTTAAAATAATGAAGCAAAATATTCTATCGTCTTTAATTTAAATTCAGATAATAGATTTGCAATACTTTTTGTAAAAATATCTGATAGCATAACAAAACATTTATTTTGTGATAAACGAAAAAAAAATAGCCGTGGACAGACTTTGATTTGTAAGTAAATAATGCAATTCCAAGCGCATTAACAAGTACTTACTAAAGCCGAATGCAAGGACAAAGATGTAATCTTTTATTGTGATAAAATATCAATAGTTATTTTGGTTGAAAAGATTTTTCAGATTGATATATCAATGGAATAAGTGTTTTAAAATTAAATAAACACCACTGTTTATCATTTAAAAAATCTTACTTTAAAATTAAAGTTCATTTTTGAAACAAAAAGCTTTATATTTAAGGAAATCTTTAATGATCACAGCTTTTATGCACCGTAAGAGTAAGTTACATTAAGATTACTCTTGCCTAAATGAAACCAGAAAAATTCTGAAATTTAGCATTAAAATGCTTGTTTGATTTACCATGGCATGCAGTTAAATATCACAATGAATAAAAGCTCCAGACTTTATTCATTAAGGAAGAATGTATCATTCTTGTAAGAATTTGCAATTGGTACGTCTAAAGTAAGTACTTCAACAACAACAACAAAATTGTCAAAAATTATAGGTTTTTTTTTTTTTTAAGAGAGAGAGAGAGGGATGGAAATTGCGTGACTAACATGTTAAATACATTTTAACCAACCGCGTCATTCGTACAATTGAATTTACGAAAAATGAGACTAAACGTGTTGCAGTGATACAGTTAAGGTTTTTTTAAAAAACTGTATACGATGTTAAATGATGTGGTCATGATTTTACAGAACAAAAAATTTAACATATTAAAATCATTAAGAAAAAATTTTCAACCTCTAACCACTTCTATTAAAATCATCTGAAACTGATGTATTTTGTAAATAAATCAAAACAATTTACAACCTATCTCAAACCGAAATGCAGTTTAGCTGAACTATATTCTTAAAATAGAAATTGGTTATAGTTTAGATTAAATATAATCTTATTCCACTGAATTCTTAAAACGATAATAAATAACCAAATTTTCAGCTTTGAAGCATCGTACCCCCAAAGCTGTTTAAAACAAAATGCATGACGTAAATAGTTCAATGCAATTTTAAATCCATCTTGAACTAGAATTTTACGTCTTTTTTGGATATGCCTTGAGGTTCTTTCTACCGAAACATATTAATATTTCAAACAGCAACGCTCTTTTTATTTGATTAAGGATCAACCTCACCTTCACCCCAATATTATAACGATGTTTAAAGTTTTATTAGGGGCTTTACAAATTCGATTTCGAATAAAAGATTCGAGGAAGATGACAAATCGCCTAAGGTAATAAATTCCCCCTATTAGAACAAACGTCCTAGACGAGCTTGGGGTATATCATTAAGTTGATGAAAGGTAGGGTGGAATGTATCCGTAGCCTTTCCCCTAGAGATAGTAGTTCGGATAAGAGCTACTGTTTGTAGCGTAACTTATTTGTAGAGTATTCAGTGAAGTGGGAATTATAAGAAAGTTCTTCAATCTGATTTCATAAGAATTAGCTAAAAAATTTGAGTTATTTAATAGAATGAAATTTTTCTCAAAAGTTAAAAATCTCTCGGATTGAATTTTTTATAAGTAAAGTTTTCTGAATTTAAAAATTTTGTCAAGAATTTTCACCATCTTTGAAGTTTGCTGTTAAATTTCTTAATGCTTTTCAGCTTAAGTTTCAACTTCTAAAATGCAATAGTCGGGCAAGCGTTTGTAGCGCAACTTTTTCATATAATAACTATTCAGAGGAAATAAAATCACAAAGAAATTAAATTCCTTAGTTTTATTATTTACGAATTAACCGAAATAATTAAATTATTTAGTGAAATGAAATTTTTTGAGAAGAGAAATTTTTTTTTTCTACTGCAATTTTTAAAAGTTTTAGCTCCCCCCATTAAGAATATTTGAAGAATTTAGAATTAGTTGGGGGACATCCTCATTGGTAATTTTGATTGTTTTTGTTTTGATTGTTTGTTTAAAATTAATGATTAATATGATGTCACGTGAAATAATAGGCAGATATACATTTATAGCTGTTGCCTTGTAGTTGGGAGTATCGATGAAATTAGGGCATATTCGTTATTTCACTTTTCTTTCCCCTCATAAGATAAATACGTCTTAAAATTAGAATAAGATTTAATAAAAGCCATTTACATAATACATAAAAACCTATTTCATCAACAACTTTACGATCTTTTTCAGCTTCAAGGAAATCCTAACAAATAGCGTACAAAATTCTTTACATATATTTCTTCCATGATTATTTATCTTTTTTAAAAACCTTTTGTGCAGTTCATAGTATATCAAATGTGACAAAAACTTTATTTTCAAATAATAGCATTAATTGCATAAATTGCGTGCAATATACTATTTAATTTATTCTTAAAAATGATTCCTCTTTTACTCAAAAATTACTTTTTTACCTTTGCAGTCATAAAAGCCAACAATAATAAATGTAGAAATCGTAACAAAAAATATCAATTAAGTTTATTTGGGCCAAAGAATATTGCCAGAACTATATCAAAATTATTTCTGTAATCATAATTTTAAAGACAATGAAAACCCCTGTTTAGATTAAAAGCAATGAGCAAACAAGGTTATTCATAATGGAAAAAAGATGACGTATAAGTTTCTAATGTAATGAGTAGTACAAATCGTGATTTCCTATGTACGTAAAAACATGAATCAGTAAAAAATTCAAAACATTGCCAATACGGTGATCTTGGATTTAAAGAAAAAAATCATAAAAAAATTCTAAAATGAAGATAAACTATTCGTAAATAGCGATCTAGTTTTATGCCATATATACAATGCAATCATTCGAAATCTTGCGTGCTTCAAATGATTTATGGAAAAGTATCAGCAATTAACATGCTTGCTATGTTTTTAAATTGAAGGAACTTTCATATAGACACATACAAAAATAATGTTACAAATAATTTCGCAAACTCAATAAAATTTTGAACTGCAATAAGTCACAATCATCTTTGAATTCAACGCAGAATTAATTATATATATATATATATATATATCCTCAAAGGGTATAGGTTTGCCACAAATTGAAAATTGATATTAAGTCTAAATATTTCTGATACAGTAAGGTATATAATGAAATTGAAATAACATGTTTCAAAATAACCAATTTAAAATTTATTTAAGTTAATGGACATATTATTGCACTGAGAGTTAAATTATGACCGGCTAAGAGGTTCTATCCTGCCCGCTATATTTTTTTCCTGTGATAGTATAATAATTTAAAATTAATGAATAATTAGTACATCCGCATGAGGGAATTTTTACTAATTTTACTTACAAGAGGAAATTTAATATATATATATATATATTTATATTTGTGTTTCGATATATATATATATATATATATATATAAAAATAGTGCACTAGTTTTTTTTTCTTTCTCTTCTTCTTTTAATTAGTTCCTAAAAAAAATTGGTTCAATTCCTATAATGTTAAAGAAATAATTTAATTCCAAATGCATCTGATGAAACGACAAAACTTTTGCTTCGGAACATATGGCAATGTATCTAATTACATTTCGTATAAAACTAAGAAACTCAATATTGTAAATAAAATTTTGTTATATATTTGGAAAACGATTTGTTAACGACGTTCGTTCTGACAGAGCTTTCTATTTCCGCGCTTGAAATACGAACCAAGAAACAGAAGAAAGTTCAATCAGAAACACGCGCAGCGTGGGTTTTTTTTTTTTTTTTTCTTTTTCCTTCTCCCTTCCTTTCTTTTTTCTTTCTCTCTTAGCCATTAACATGCTCATATTTCATGGACTTCTTCTCGGGGATTATAAAAGAATAATGAAGTAACAAAGATAAGCGTTAAAACCTTTTGTGGAAATCTATGTAAGCAGGAAAAAAAAAAAAAAAACCCTTTTAATGTAACGACGGGAGAAATTTAATCTAAAAAAGTCGGTATTATTTGGTTATTTTGAAGAGCTTAGTTTTAAAAAACAATAGTATTTAAAGCATTGATGATAATATTTTCGCCGACTTTTTTTATAATGTTGAAGATGTAATTAGATTAAAATCCGCTTATATTTCAATGACCCAAAATAGCCTTATTTTCAGAATACTAAAAATATTATGTAAATATAGCTCTTGAACCAGTTGTTTATCAAGCGAATTTAAAACTCTGGCTGCGTAATTTTTTAAAATCACAATTTAGATGCGTTGTTTGCAAATAAGTTCAAATATTTTTCAAGCAAAGTGAATTGATACTATATATTACACTATAATAATATGATATAATAAAAATCTGTAATCGGAGAAATAAACACTCTAAACTGTGAAAAGCGCTGAATGCAATAGAAAATGGACTGATTGCCAACCCACGGAAATCGCGGGAGAAGTAGCTGGAGGGTTAAAAAGTGACTAGCAATCATAAATTGACTGGTTTAAAAAAATTTCGCCTTATTTTATACCGATTTTATGCTTTTCTTTTGATCACAAAAAAAAAAAAAAAAAAAAAAAAGTTTCATTTGTTTTTACGTTCGAGGAGAAGAAAGATTATATGCAATTCTTGGAGTCATTCTGCTTTACAAACATTCATGCCTTTGATTCCAAATTTATCATAAGGTTTCCGATATAAAATAGACTGAAGTAAAAAAAATCTTCAATTGTAATTTTTTTTTTTTTTTTGAAAATGAAACAGAAAACAAGGCATGTGTAAGCTATTTTAGAATTAGATCTGTTAAATTGTTTCTGTCCTTTTTGTGTAATGATCTTTACAAAAAAGATACCATTGAAAACAGTTTAAAAAATCAAAGATGATTTGACTTACATAAACGGATATAAAAAATTAATTTTCTATGCTATTGATACTCATATAGCCGCGTAACAAAAGTAAGGAGATAGTGAAGATGGCGATGATACCATCCATGATACGGAGCACAAAATCAAAAGTAAGATTTTCGGTTTCAACAACCTATAACCTTGCATAGAAAACTAACCTAGCTTCAATCTTATTCTCCAATAATATTAAATCTAAAATATAAGATTTAATATATAATAATCTAATTATAATTCTAATAATATTAATTTGCAATAAATATTTTTTTTTCTGTCTTTTACATGCATATCTTCAAAGTAATTCAGAAAATACTTTTAATACATTAAAAGTAACACCAATGAAATCGTAAATACACACTCAGTAATTGGGTGTTACTCCATATTACTCTCAATATTACTCCATATTAACTAATTTTTAAGCACTCTTTATAATTTTCTCCTCTTCTTCGCAGCAAAGGAGTCGATGTCGTTGACCTATTTTTACTTGTCTATTACTATTGATTTTGATACATTGGATAAAAAGTGATCGATGTGATGCGAGTAATCGTGAGCTAGAAAATCAAAATTTAGTTTTATGTGAAAAAGAAAAAAAAAGAAGGGAAAAAAAAGAAAGAAAAAGAGCTCTGAATAATTTTCTCCTAAAACTAAAAATTGCACAGAAAAGGAGAACTCATAAAAGATTTTCAACGCTAAAAAAAGATTTTCTGAAAGAAATGTGCTTTCCAAATGAAATAGTTAATTAGAAACTATACAATATTTATTTATTTTTTCCTTTAAAATGAAAGCATCTGAATCTTTTTTTTTTTAACTTAATGATACTATGTAGCAAAATTGTATGACTGAGTTTATTTTTTGATTGATGATTTTCATTCTTTTATGCTGCATGCAGCCAGTAAAACTAAATAGAAATGCTGTACCACGAGAGTAGTTACAAATTTAGGGCTGATTGATTTACAGTAGGAGGAGTTTCTCTGACTTGTTTATCAGGGAGATCATAATCAAGTGCCTCGCTCACCTAACTTCCAAAAGGGGAAAATTACTAAAATGGCAAAGATTTAAAACGTTTTTTTTTTTTTTTTTTTTTTTTTTTTTTTCTGAGTATGCATCGGATGCAAAGTGGAATCGTCTTAAGACGAAGACTAATCGATAATGAAGACAATATTTCAACGTCAGTCTTCATTGTCTTAGATTTAGTATTGTAATAAAATGATGAGAAATAAATAAAAAAAAATATTTTTATGTATAAATAATAATCAACTTTCAAGACATACTATTAATCATTTATACTTTTAAGTATACTATTATTTATACTTTCAAGCATTTATAATTTTAAGTATACTATTATTTATACTTTTAAGCATACATACTATTAGAATCATTTATACACATTTAAATCATAAAATATATTTCAATCTTACTGAAATCATGCGAATTTTTGATACAATAGTATACTTTTTAACACAGAACTGTTTTCTTGTCTTTTTGTGTTGCTTATAAAAAATTAAGCAGATTTAGAGAAGTTTAAATTAAATTCTGCAATTAAAAGAAAAATGATGTCAGTATTTAATTAAATACTGACATCAAAATTTATCAAAGTTGCTTTCACACAAACATCATAAATACAAAAAATTTCCTTTTTCAGTTGTATTTTCAATGCAAAGTTTATCTTTACCGTTACATTTTCTATTAATAATAAAAGCACTCGCATGAGTAATGCGTTCTAAAATAAATATATCCCTATTTACATCGCCTACTTAATTCTATATTTTTTTCATTTATATTTTCTACATAAAACATTTTGACCAGGAATCTTCCCAAAATCATCGATTTGGTGTTGATTCCAGTTAAAGAAACTGTATTGTAAAAATGAATCCTAACTTTTTTTCAAGCATTGCAAACCAGATTTTATATTAAAATCCTTGAAAAATAAGAATAAGTATTACTTTTTATGAAGAAAACATACCTTCATGATCGTAACTGCAACTTGATCATCTTCGGACAAAGAACTGCCTGAAAGCATTACTTTTCAAGGTGCGCTTATCCGCAAATACAAGCTCATAACTGCCATAACTTGGACCTCACCATTACACCTTAACTCGCTGCGGAGTCCCCAGTCTACTCCGATTGGTTTCTGTCACGTCGGTCAAATGCAACGGGCGGGACTTGGGGCGGATCTCTCTACGTGATATCCTCTTACAATCTTCTTTCTTATATTCTACAGGAGCGAGATGGGCTGAACTTCGTTCAACTCTTCAGAGATTTCAGATAGGGATGGATTCTCCCATTCAAATCCCTGTGAACCCCCCTCCCCCTTGGGAAGGGGGGGGGATTCATAGTCATATAACACCCATTTTTCTTTTGGTTGATTTTAACCCACCTCCCGTCATTCTTTCAGCACCTCCGAATGCCAATTAAATAATATATATATTATCGAACAATGCAAAAGCTTGGTTAGAGATGATTAAGTTAATCTTGATGTAGGCGATGGCTGCAAGAATTATTTAAATGGGTTATCCGCTGTTATTCTTCAAAGAAGAGTTGAAGCTTACTTTTTCATAAGGGAGCGTTGCATAAAGTAAGACAACTCATTTTCACAAAATGTGAGTAATACATTGGGCACAATTATCTAAAAAATAGAATATAAAATACATGTACTTGTCTGTGTATTTTTTTTTTCTGTCACAATAATTCCTGTAAAAAAAGAGAGCAATAGCCACATGAAATTTGAGCATTTCATTATGGTTCAATTTTTTTAATCGACTATGCTAGTTTCAACACATATAAATATATATTTATAGTTTGAGTGTAGGAAAGAATTATAACGAATTCTTAAAATAAAATGTTATTTAAGTGAACTCAAACTAACTAGACAAAAATCTGCAGTCCCAATGTTTTTCCGACACAGCAGTACATATAAGTTGTGATAATATAAAGTTAACCATAAAGAATAAGGAATGAAGGTATCCCGTTTATTCATACTACATAAAATTATTCATAACATATAAAGAATGAAGAATATCCTATTTACTACATAGAAACAAATATTTTGTTGTAGGCAAACAAATGCATAAGTTACAATAAATGTAATAAATTGGTGATTATGTATAATTACCGGTAATTATTCATAACCACCAATAAGTTTAGTGGTGATTATGAATAATGACCGATAATTATTCATAATCACCGAATTAATCGCATCTATCGTAACGCATATACTATAAAAATATCATTAAAAACGTTAATGCTGAAATTTGTGAATTTTTGTGGTTTTAATAACTCATAATGGTAGAAAATAAGAAAATTGATTGGCTCTTTGAGGTCAATATTTTACTTTTTAACTCTCATGTTTTTTTTTTTTTAATTGTTGAAAGATTTTTGCAAATAGAAGGAAAAAAAAGCCGTGAATAGAAAAAATGCTTCTTAAAATTAGTTAAAGACTTAGTTAAACATAAATTTCTGCAGAGCATTTTTTTGAAATTTTAAAACCTATACTGAAGAAAAATAATCTATCTAAATTTTTAATTCACTCTTAATGTATACTAAAATTTTTAACATAAAAACTTATTTTTTAAATTTAAATTTTAATTTTATCTTAAATAATTGTGCAGGATAAAAATTTCTTCGCCCTTTACAAAAATGAAATGTTATATTTTTTAATTGGATGAATGCTAATCAACTTTGTTCTGCAAAATGATTGTTAATTTGTTAATTAACTCACGTGTTTTTGAAACTTGCTATTAATTTTAAACAGCAATAATCTTTATTCTGCGTCTTAAAATTTGAATAATAAACCAGTTTGTTTCAAAATAAAATGAAAACAGCTTAAAATGTGAATTAAAACATAAAACATTCTGTTTCTATCCAATTTTTCCATAATCCGAAGACTGATATTGCGATCACCAATAGCTTTCTACGTACTGTTACCTTGAATTGTAATCAAATTGTTTAGATTTCCGGTTCAAACTTTAAAATTCAAAACGTTCAAATTTTTGTTTTCTCCTTTTTTCCCCTGGTTGAATAAAATAATGATATAAAAATGAAAACGCTAGCAAAAACAGAAAATTAGAAATTAAAAACTTTGCGCATTGCTTCAGAAACACTTCCGTCACCCCTTGTATCACTGTAATGTTTCAATATTGAGTATGATTTATAAATGAATATGCTAACTGAAAGCAAACGACAGACGCCATTTCCACCAATTTTGACTTTTAGTCAACTTAAATGATGCATTTCATGTCCTAAACAATTATATGTGAATTAAGAATTAAAAATTATTTGCAGATAAATCATATAGATAAATCAATACGTTTTTTCCTAAATTAATCAGGTGAAAATCATTAAGAATTTGACAGAAAAATTTGATTATACATTCAGAAATATTCGACTTTTGATTGTTTTTATTAAAATTTAAGGAATTGAAATGTTACTTTTAAATTAATGCTTTTTTTTGTCGTTGATGCCGTTTCAATGCACCCCTTTACGCTTAATTTCATTATTGAACTATAATGAAAGAGTTGTTTTCTTACATTATTTCAAAATTCTCCCTCTCTTTTCCACACTTAAAACCGACATATTTTTGCACATACTATAAATATCATTTTCAGGGGCGGGGAGAGATGAAATGAATGACAAATCTTCATTAATTTAAACTTTGTGTATGGGCAACCTTATGTATGAAAGGAGCCGCTCTTGAAAACTGTGCTGTAAATGAGAGAAGTTGAACAAATATTCTCATCAATAACGCATTGCATCATTTCAAAACTAAAATCACACAAATGACCAATCTTCTCAAGATCACACTTACCAAAGAAATGAGCGTTTCTCACAAGAAGGATTTATCGGCATAAAAATTTGGGAAGCACAGACAGGAAAAACTTTTTCATTAGGGGGAGATGTTCCCCTCAATTTGAAAAGTAAACAAGTGGGTGGGGACGAAGAAGGTTTGTTTGGCTTTTTACTTTAACAATGGCTATCCGTGCTGCTTTGTTAAAAAATGGCAATTTTTCGGATCTTTCGAACATTTCCAAACTTTCTTCATTTCCTGCTAAGTAAAAAGAAATAGAAAGAGTTTGAGAATCTTCAAAGTTTGAATGCAACTTTTATTAGAAAGATATCCAGAAAATTAAAGTGTTATATTTGAATCTCTGGGCACAAAGTATGAAACCAGAAACAATAATGTGTCTTCTAACGAGCTCTACCAAAGTTTTTCTTTCTGTTTTTAAAGATGCTTGTTTAAAATTATTTTGGAGCATTCATAAATTCCCTTTTTGTTTAAATGTTTTGTATCTTCTTTACATTTAGAACCAAGTCGGAAATTTCAAAGCAGCAGTTTTAATCATATCCAACAAAAAATTACTGTTCATTAATCGTTGAAATAGCTTATCGCTTTAAAATTTTAAAAATTTATATTATATTCTTACATATGTTTATAACATTCAACCCACACGCATTTTACGTTTACAATTTCCATTTATCTAAATTACATTTTCTAATTTTCTTGATTCGTAATGTGAGGACTGTAAACCAAAAACTCGCTTAAATCTTAAAAAAAAAAAAAAAAAAGTGGCATTTTAAACAATTTATAATTACTATGACTCAATCAATAATTTTTTTATCTGCAAATTTTTCATGAAAATTTTGTTCCTTATTCCTTTAATAAATTATTTCCAAATATGCGCCATGCAATTCTGTTTTAAAATAATAAAAAATATCATAGATACATTTTTATGGACAGTTATAATTCAACCGCTCTGGAGGATTGCTTAGGAAATTCAACTAACACAAATCAGAATTATTAATTAACCTTTAAAACTTAGATAAAAAAAAAAAACTTTGACATCCATCGCTTTTTAAAAGGAGTCAGCATACTATTGCCAACTATTAATTTTCCACGCGTGTTTCCCCTGTTGACAAATGCTATTCAAAAGCATCAGACTATTATAGAAAAACCCAACTTAATTCACGTTAAAACTATTAATCAGCTTCTCGGGTCGACTAAGACCGCAGGATGGTCGACCGAGTCATCCTAAAAGGAATCTGTATAGCATTATCAACAACTAATTCGCCACTCGTGTTTTCCTATTGGCAATTGTGCGATTCAAAAAGGTAAGTTGTCAGAGCAAGGATCGGGAATCCTCATGGTGGTCACTAACCACAACAATATGTCTAGTGGACGACCAGACAGTTTACAGAAGAGTGGGTAACTCGTAGGGGCGTAAACAGGGGACTCATTTCACCCCCTCGGGTTCCACGCGGGCCCACTGTTGTTATCGAGGTGTCCTACATGGTTTGAAGGCACAAAGGGTATTATGCTCTAAGCTATGGGACAAGGGAAGAAAAGCTGAGTTATTGCGGACCGTCGGCGCTGAAGAACCCACTCGGTTTTGATAGACTCCGTACAATAAGGTTGCGGGTAAGCGAAAATTCGGCGGTTCCACCAATGGTTGACCCCAGGTCAAGGGGCGGGACAGCGGTCTCGATCGGAACCAGCGACGTGTAACTGTTGGCTCAGAGCTGAACAATGGGGTAGCTGTCAACTCTCTTACAGAACTACTAGTTCCTTTTCACGCAGATTTGAGTATGGAGAAACTTTTATCGCTTTTTGCAAAACATATGATGCTTGACTTTTTAAAGCGATAGTTCATCCGGTCTTAACCTCGCTTTCTTCCCCCTTCTTCCTTCGATGCTCATTTGACAAACGTCCCACTTTAAGAGAGTGGGGGTTCACTTCATTTTCATGGGGGAGTTTCGCAGTTCTATAAAGAAGTCTGTAAACGATGCTCCTGGTTATAATGGAAGAGAGAAAGATAAGAAAAGGTGGCATTGCCATGGTAGACACACAAATAAATTTGTACTGAGAGTTAGGAAATATATTTGGCTTAGAGAGGATTTAGGGTCATTGAGATTTTACTGATGAATTCATTTTCCAAATGTGTTTGCTTAGAAAAGTGACTTAACATCAAAAGTTGCGGCAATTTCATGCCTCATGTATTCTTCTGAAATGATTTTTAACAAATATGATGACTCTGTACAGATGGATAAAATTCTTGATGGATACTCCAGTAGCAATCAAAATAAATCTTAAAATGTAACATAAATAAATATTCTTCGATACTGTTTTATTTAAAATGTATCATTATTAAACAGTATCAAAGAAGTTCCAAGCCTTTTAAACTGTCTTTCAGTAAATAACGTTTCGGAAATTTTATCATTTCTTCTTAGAATTGCAGTGGAGAAATCTTTATGAATATCCTTCACTCAGACTGTATGATATCTATTTCTTCGCCAATTAAACTATTATTAACGACTAATGACTTCTAAGTTCTCGAGTTATATTTCAAAAATTGATAGAAAAACCACTTTTTTCGTGATCAAATCCGAGTTTAAGCATGTTTTCTTTATCCTTGTCTTTCATTATTTTTTAAATCTGTTGTTTGTAATTAAAAAAAAAATACCTCCTTTGAAACTGGAGACGTCTTAATGATTTTGTGACAAGTTTTATACTGAAAATGCATATTTAAAAACATACATATATAATTCTTTTAGATAAGCATACTTTCATTTGTCGGCATCTTGAATCATCATCACCTTTCGATAGCCATGTTAAAGGTTACGAGTTTTCTGTAATTTTAAGAATAGTTAAATGAATCAGGAAAACTATGACAAGAAATACAGATACCATAAAAATGCTAAATATTAAAAAATACAGATATCATAAAAATGCTAATTATTAAAAAATACAGATATCATAAAAATATTAATTATTAAAAAAATACATATATCATAAAAACGCAGATAATTAAAAAAATATAGATATTATAAAATATAGATGATTAAAAAATGCAGATATTATAAAATTCTAGGTCATTAAAAAATTCAAATATATACAAAATATAAATAACAAGAAAACTATGTAAATAAACTTTCAAAATATGTTTTTAACAGAAAAAGAAACTTTTCTTCGTTCAGTTATAGCAACAATTCGAAAATCTCGAAATGTGGGTGTAAAATTAAACAGATTCTCTAAACAGTGAAAGTTATATTCAACTCATCTTGTCCCTAATTACTCCTAACCTTTTTTATTCAAAATAACCTTTAAGAAGGAAATTTAGTACAATTGTGTCTAAGATCTTAGCACCACTTGAAATCAAGAAATGCTGCAAAAGATAATCCCAAGTCACTTCATTACAAAGGGTATACAATCATTCTATTCCACTATTAACAGAAATTCTCCAACAGTTCTTATTATATATTTCCAGTCTTAACCAAATCAGTATAAAAAAGAACATTTTCAAGTTACTTATTGTTTTCGTCCTGTTTTACAGAAGCACCGCTATTTCAAGAATAACCTCGCAATTTTGAGCCATCATCAGATGAAGAGGTAGACAACGGCTCTCCATACTTCCGCATTACACCAGCAGGAGAAAGTTTTAATACTTGAGCCAGATTTAATGTGTACCAGGCCCATACACAAGTTGGTTTACGAATCTCAAAACTTATGGTCACAGAGCCAAGACCTACTACCAATAACCAGTACTATTAATAATCAAAAAATTCAGACAGAAATGCAGTTTTTGAAGCATTTTAGACTCTAGAGGATTAGATTTATATAAAGTCGTCCACTTCTGTTGATGTCACATCTCGCACACTACTAAATATGCCTCAACATGAAATGGAAGAATGAAATGGACGAAAGATTGAAGTTTCTATTTCGACCTTTTCATGCTTAAAATTCATCACAAATTAAAAGAAAAATATATAAATCAGGACCCATAAACTTTTCACTATAAAGATAAGATATCCTTAGATAAAGATATCCTCTTTTTGAATCGGAAATTTGCTTCCCAATACATTACATTTCTTCACCACTTTCAATTACAAACAAATTTTACTGGGTATAATTTTTTTCTGAGAGCCCTAAAAAACAGATAGTTACATTTCGATTAAATGATTACTAGTTATAGCCAATGATGGCTAATAACTAATAATTCTATATCAAAATGTCCCTACATTCCTTTCAAATATTGCAGATTAATAATATGTTTTTCAATTGTCATACGTTACTGTCTGAATAAAAGTTTGCAATCAAAAAGATGTCAAAACCTTGCGATTTGCAAAATTTAACAAAAGAAAGCAGAAATATGGACGAATTACTGGGTGAAATTGTAATATTTCGAAAAGGAAATATCAGTTACATACAGCGTATATTCATGAGTTTGAAGAAATAAAGAAACCATGGCCCAAAAACGCAACCTTACAAGCCAGCTGACAGATCTGTCAACGATTTAAGCCGAGTCGGCGTTTCTTGTTTTTTCAGTAGCGCCAACTAAGGCCAAGAGTATGACTTAGCTACTTCATGCGTCACATTCGATCGCACAACCCCTTTTTGCAGGGGGGCACATTCACACAAGGGGAACCACCATGCCCGACTCGAGCCAGGGACGCCAAGGTTATGTGGAAAACGCGCTACCCCTATTCCAGGATGCCGGCAAAGTAGCAGTAATTGAGTTTATTTGTGTCTAAATAAAATCAATGTTGGGCAAATAAATTGACAAAAATAAAAAATGAAATGTTCGAGGAATATTGAAAGAATTAAATAATAATGCAAGTATGAATTAATTATAAGAGGAGTCATATCCAAGTTTTTAACAACAAGAATTGCTTATTAAAAAATAGGATTATTTTCCTCTGCACTTTCTCATGCAATTCGGTAATATGGGGCATTTTATGTTAAGCTTCGTCATGTAATGAATAGAATTGAGAAAATGTTTTGAAATACTAATTCTTCTCATTAACAGATTTTACCCAATTATGATATAGATTAACTATTTAGACATAAACGCCACAAAATAAATTTAATTTGTCTACCACCTTCAACGAATGGTTTTAACGAATTCTTATACAAATGAATAAACATTTTGACAGATTAACAGCTGATGAATTTGACCCAAACTTTGAAATCGACATACAATTTTGACGGAAAGGCCACAAGTCAAATTTCATTAATCTACTCTGGGCATTTTTTTGAGTCTTGCTAACATACGTAAGGATCGACAAAATCTTCCCCTTCCCGTCGACAAAGTGAACCGAAAATGTAACATATATTTATATTTTGGTCTAAACACCATATGAAATTTTACCTGTATAGTTGGTCTCGGTTTTGATTTACAATTGTCTTTCATAGGAAATTTTACCTGTACAGTTAGTCACAGTTTTTATTTGCAGTTGAATTTCATTAATCAGATACTGCATCAATCTGGGTCCCTTATAATCTATTGTTTTCATAAGTGTGAGGAACGTTATTATTATTATTATTATTATTATTACAGCCAGTCACCCGGATACCAAGTGAGAAATGTTAAAGGGAAGGCAAGTCACTATATGCGGATTTCATTGTCTTGGCGCGAGATAAACAATAGGGCTTTTAATTATATTTTGTATCATTCATTCTATATTAGCCGCTTATACTGGTTCACCGGAAGAGTTGGTTGTGTTTAATTTCTATTAAGTCCTTTATGCATAACTTTGATGTTCATAATTTCCTCAAAAATATTTTTAAGGACCTATTTGCGATATGCATTAAAACCTGGTTATTTAATAGACTTACACATGTTCTATCTATTTAGCAAATGAACATTCCTAATGGATTCAAGTCTCATTACATCATAGTGCTATTAAAAATTATCTACTTCCTTATTCTGTCTTCTTATTTCTCTAAATTTTAATTTTCTTGGTAATGCAACTTCATTTTCTTATTCTTTATAGAAACTACATAATTATTAAACAGAAACCTTCTCCCTTAATTTTCAACTACGAAAGAAAATAATAAAATGAAATATTCGCTAAAGCAACATACAGGATTTGAATTTCAGGGCGATTATGCAATGTGTGTGTGTGTGTGTGGGCGTACGTTCCTGTCTGACTGTGTGTGTGTAAAATTGGGAAAATACAGGGAAAATGGTCACGGCAATTAAATTAGTATCATTAAAAGACAATTTTAGCTCTTCATTCTGCTTACTGAGAGTCTACTGTTTACGTCTGCTATACATATAAATATACTAATAAGTATTTAGACATATTCTTTTTAAAAAGTGTTTTTTGGGATTCAGTCTGAAGTCATTAGTCTCGTCGAATATTTTTAAGTTAACGGTATTTTCAGTTTGTAAAATAGGCTGTAATGAAGCATTTATTACAGCTTTGATTTTTATTTTTCTCGAACACGAAGATGAGATGTAAACATCTGGCCTTCGTATTTTGCACTTAGTTTTTTTTTTTTTTTTTTTTTTTTTTTTAATTTTCCTGAATAAGTGCAATTAAATACAGTTTTAAAATTGAATTTCCAATTATCCACAATTCTGATTTTGAAAGAAATGTTTGGATAGCACTCTTAAAATTTTCTAGACCTTTAGTTCAGAATAGAAATAAATAAAATGAAAAATATTGTCTGTTAAATTGTCCTTAATGGGTTGAAATAACGAGTGTCCCATTTGTTGAAAATAATCAAAAGTGAAAACTACGTCCCGGCTTCTAAGTCCACATGGTGTGTATTTGAAGGACTTGCCGCCATACTTGATAAAATCAGGCCATATACTCCTTATAAAATAAGTTATAATATGGTGCATCTAATCCAAAGAGCTCCCACTAGCTTATATAGATAAAAAATATCATGCATTAAATCGATGTGTTGATTTAATAACCAATTTAAATAAATTTCCTTAATGTTCACTTTTTTATATATATATTTTGAGAATTGAATTGATTTCAATATTAACAGAAATAATACGCATACTCTTTAAATTAAGTATTTTCTGAGTTTCTTAGACTAATTTTTCATTTTAACCTTGTGAATTTCTACAAATTATAAATTAGATGCAAAATTTAATTAATTGATAATACATATTTACTAAACAATTTAATAAAAAGTATGCAATTACTTTTTTCAAATTATTAAAGGCAATTCTTGGTTTTGATTTTTTTTGGGGGGGAGGGGGGAGAACTATCGGGATGTCCAAGAAAGATCTTGGAGACCGAAACATTTGTAACTTCTTAAGGACGTTGTTGGCGCTCTCTGAAGTATCCATCATTTAATCCTTTCTAGGGCCGTGGGGAGTATGCTTCCCACCAAATTTATCAATCTTTGTATGAAATTATGTAGGTTGGCATAAGTTCTGACAGATTTTTTTAGTAAGTCAGAAACTTAGATGCTTCAGTTCTTTATCACAGACAAATGATGTGTCTTGATTTGTTACTTAATTATTAATTAACCAAATTAATTAATTAATCAAATTAAATTTATCTAATAAGCTAAATGAATCCATTTTCTTATTCTAATTTCAAGCCTAAAAATATTTTAACATAATATGACTAGAAAAAAACGGCCCTTTAAAGGATTAAAAGGATTATTATGGAAAGAAAAGCAGAAACATGTATAAGAAAATGCTAAGAAAGATAATTTTTTTTAAAAATCTCACATCCTTCCCACACCCGTGCAGCTTCAAAGTTAAAATAAGTAAAAGTCAAAAGTACAAACAACAATAAAATTATGGGAATATACATATATCTTCTCTTGATCTTAATATAATAAGAAATTCATCTAGATTCATTCATAATTGGTGTCCGAGAAGCTTGAAAGGGAGAATGTAAAATTTAAGTGATTCTGAAAATAGCGACACAGTAATGGCACAGGATTTCAATTCATCATACTCATGATAGCCTCTAAAGTTTTTATACAAAAATTTCCTTAAAGAAAGAAATCCTGCATCAACAAGCTGTAAGGTCTTAGCATTTCTCGAAATTAATCCGACATTAAAAAACTCAGTAAGAAATATTCCCTCCATCACTCTTTTTTTCAAAAGAGTGTAAAAATATGTTCAAGGCAACCTGGAAACTCCACAGTTCACATAAGTTCTATGATACCCCAAACTTAATTAAAAGTACGCAGGGGCTCCCGAAGGATATTTTCAAGTTTAGCATCTATTTTATCTCTATTGAAACAACGGAAAAATTATTTTGGGACCGGCTTCTTAATTTTGAACGGGTTAGATGATAAGGATAACTCTTGAACCTGCAGCGTCTCTTCAAAGTTTCATATCACACCAAAGGGAGGACGCTTGATCCTTGAAGGCAGATTTAATGTGCATCAATCTCATATAAATGGCGATCCTTAAGTGGAATCAGATTCTGAAACAGAAACTCACCAGCTCCGAAGATGATACCTTATCATCAGGCATCAGAGGCCCTAGAATATTTTTCACATACACTGCAAACTCATCTAGAATCATATATTCTTGTCCTTTGCACAATAATGTTGAAAGTTTTATTTTCTTTCTTATAATTCCTTTATCTGTTGTCTGTTTTTATCTCTGAATGAAATATCTGAAAACATTTCAAATTTTCAATTGCTTTTTATATTTGACATGCATAGGATCGTTTTTGATTTGATGTGGCAAACTTTTTTTGGCGTAATCAAAAATTTTACAAGACAGATTATTCTATAGGAATGCGCTATCATTCTAAATTTATACTACATTAATACTTTTTCTCTTACAAAATAACATAATTTTAATGCGTGTTTCCTTTCCTGAAGGAACGTTACAAAAATAAAATGGTGCTTAAGGAATGCACTTTATATAGTGCAGCAATCTTATTATACTATGGTCGATTTTTTTTTTTCCTCTGCTGATTTCCAAAATACTCTATATTGTTGAACAATTTGAAACTTTCAAATCATATACAAGACTGTTGTTTGCATAAAACAGTTATTAAGTGCAAATCTTGTATCGTGTTTCAAAGCTGTTTTGGCTTTTTTCTTGTTAATTTTCGAATTCAGAAAGGGAAAAAAAAAATGTCCCGAAGAATTCAAATGTTCAGTTGTATTGAGAACAACTGGAAGATGAATTGGCACAATGAATTTAATTGAATTGATGAATTGGACAATGAATGGCAGTCTTCATTATAACTGATAAATCTTCTTGACCATCCTTGAATTAGTGATCTCAGCGATACAGAGATTTGTTTTTCATTTGTGGATTTCATTTCGATTTTCCATGTTAGTGATATCTCTGGCACTTCTGTAAACTCTTCAATAAAATCCCTGGATGCAAAATCTTATAACTTTAAACGGGCAATTTTTGTATAATATAAATAAATTTATTTCTTGTATCACAGAAACAGCTCTAACGATTTGGTTCAAATTTTATAATTAGATAATTTTATATTTTGCCTTCTAAGTTTATCTATATAGGTGTCTTTCCTGAAAAAAACGCGATTTTACACACACACACACACAAATATAAGCATAGCATTTTTTATAACTAATTATTTGAGTCTTTTTCTATCTGTTCTCATTCTGACTATGTTATATAGCGCTATCGCGTAAATTTTTGTGGTACTTACATTATTGCCATAGGATGATAGCCTATTGATACCTCAAAATTTTGTAAGATGATGCTATATGACATTATCTGAATACGAATACTTTCGGCTTGTATCCAAAAGCAACAATGCAATGATTGTGTTAACCAATTCAAATAATATGTTAAACTATGTGCATTCATGATTTTTTTTTTATTTAAATGACCACTTCATATGTAGATAAGATTGAAAAATATTCATATGTAATCAATATGTGATTCGCATCGAAATATTTTCTCCGAAAAAACACGATTTTACAAAATAAATAAATAATATATATACATATATATATGATGAGCGAGGCTCGGTCTTCCGAATATTGAATTTATTTTCTTTATATCCTACCAGATAAAAGACGGGGACAAAGGAAAATTGCTTTGAGATTCGCGCGATTCTTGTACAGTAAGATTTGGTATCTTTTAAGATATATTCAAATAAGTTATCAATAATTGCAATCAGGTTCAGATGAGTTATAAACACTGCTTCTAATCCATTAATTTTATCAGATTGTTGATATCTCAATCATATGCATTTATTGAATATTTTTTGAAATGCCACATTCCCTTTATGTAATTGTTTTGGAGATAGAATTGCTAATTTTCAAGATTTGTTGTTTGATGCAGATGATGACTCATGATGAAGAGTATTCACAATTAAAGCTTTCTTCGTTTGGAGGCAATTTCATTGTATAAGGATATACCAAATTTCAATCAATAAATGTCAGACGTCGAACAATAGTCACAGAGATGGATAGAAAAGGAGCGTCTTTCCATGTCTCTCCGACTTCATGCTCATGACACTGTTGAAATAACCAGAGGGGCATGAAGCGGTGTTGTGTGTATACCTATGCACTTTGAATATTTACAAGAAAGTGAGGTAAAAAGAATTGAATAATTTTAGCCTATCTCCATCCAATTGAATGCAATCTTTAAAAAAAAATTATGTGTTGCTTAGTAACCTCGAAATTATTTCAAGTCCACAAAATATTGTCCTTTTCTTTGTTAGTTTCTATCATTATTTTATGTAATCAGAATTTTGAACTATTTATTTGATTATAAAAATAATTCGCCTTGTATGTTCTAACAGACATTCTGTTACTTTTACACTTTGCGCTAAACAAACATTGATTCATGTTTCCCGTTTAATATATGAAGCTTTTCTTGTGTGAGGCAAAATTTATCGAATTACAAAAACATGATACTGAAAATTTACAAGAAGTATTGGACTTCGGCCTTCGTTGAAAGTTCCAACAAGTTTACATTTGCTGTCCTTTCATCATTTTTTGATGACATTAAAGAAATTAGCCATGACAAAACTCATTACGAAATGAAAAACAATTTTATGAATGAATTTTAAATTAAATTGATGTGATCAAAGCAATGTATAGAAGTTAAATCTAAAATAATGAAAATTGATGCGTTCATGCGTCAACTGTCATTTTTAAATAGACTAAAAAGATGAAATAATGATTTTTCAATAAATTCATAATACAGTGCAGACATTATAAATATTATTCCGCTGTGGAATTAAACGTTTTAATTTCATCCGATCCAAGTATTCTCTTTTCATTCTGATTATCTCGACTAAATTGCCCTAATAAGATACTATCCCGCACCTCTTTAAAGTGGTAAATCAACAAATTATTATCAGTATTGTATTCCACTCTCTCTTTTGACGCCTTACTTTAATGAAGCATTTCCACGCTCCTCATATAAAAACAATCGTTGAGGGATTCTTTGATTTTATATCTGACTATTTTCACAATGCATTAAGATTTAAAATTTGTTAAATTTACTTAACAAATTTCAGATCTTAGATCAAATGATATTGTTTCGTAGATACAATCTACAATGAAAATAAAGTTAGGATATTTTAATATTAACCTGGATTCATGTTTTTCTATAAATATGTGATCACTTTAAAACAATGCGTGTATATATCGAATTCATACATTATATTATAATAAATTCTCTTGCAACAAACTTCTGTAATTAATTAATGCTCAAAAGCGTTAAAAAGGATAGATGCCACAGCAGTGGATACTGGCAAATTACAACAGAGAAAATGTTGAATTTTATACTATATTGCATTGAAATTTCTTTTGGCTTAACTTAATTTTTTATATCAGTTTTGAATAATTGAATTATTAATTAATGAAAATAATAATTAAACTTTTCACTTGATGTAGATAAGTTTAGGCAGAGAAATTGTAACTAAGAAATTACTAGTTAATAATTAATTTTAATTGACATAGTATTTCTAAATAAATTTTTTAGTTAGATTTATTGCAGTTTCTAGTCTCGTTTTTTTTTTTTTTTCACAGCCTTTAATTAAAGAATGAAACATTATAAAAATGCGAGGCTAAAATATACATATCTAGGATTTTATTTTCGTATTCATTTATAAAAAATTATACTACAAATTTAAATTAATTTTTATTTATTTTTCATTTTTCCTTCATTTTTATTTTTCAAATTTTAGGCTTTTGTGAAATTTGCCCTTAGTGGAAAAGCTTAAAACTCTGGTTCTTATATCTCTAGAGCTGTATTTCCGACACCACTTTCTTGCCTTTACAAATTGTGTAGAGAAACGAATAGGCTTTGTTACTGAGCATGCGCAGCATCAAAAATAGGTACTGAGTCGAAATGTAACGATTTGAGAAGTCTCCTTCTGCAAAGAAAGCCATGCCTTGTTTCTCCTGAAGACTGAAAGATGTAAAAGAAAGTACATTAGATTTTTGATGGATTTCAGTAATACTGTCCAAATTCAATAAATCATAAATTATATTTATTCACAAAAAAATTAGAAAACGGGATTTGTTACAATTTTCTAGTACATATGCCTATCTCTGTAGAACTGGTTCGATATGCAGATTTTGAAGCAAAATTTGGATACTTAGCAAGTAATCATTGAATTATCTTTAGTACTTAGAAATCAGGAAAAAGGAGAAAGAAAAGAAAACTTTCCAAGGCATAACACCAATGTAAGTTTGCGACAAATAATTTCAAATAAACATGAAGTACCTTATTAATTCATAGCAGTTTGTCAGCAAAATTATTTTAATAATAAAGAAGCATTGCTAGAATCAGATGTGCAGAATATGATTCGATTTATCATGGTTTAATACATTTACCAACTGACCTGAAAACGTTTAATCTGAGGATTTGTCTTCTTCAATAAAATACTGCTTTTATGTAATTTTTTTATTTTTGATGAAAGTACATGCGTTTCTTCAATGGACATAAGAATGATTATCACGACATTTGAAAAAAGAATCTCAATGGTATAAAAAATACACAAGATTTTTTTACAACAAAATGTTATTCTATGCTATTCGATTATTTGACAACAAAGCTAAAAATTCCGATTGTAACTACATTCTGTAAAAAAGAGAAAATAAAATTAAAAAAAAACTCACAAGGTAAAGCAAAAGAAAAGGGAATAGGATCCACGCCATATCATTACGGCGAGAAAGTTAGACTTTTTAATGAGAATAAAATATAACAGAAGAGCTTGAAACTTTTTTATCATAGAATTCTACGACCTACAATGATATATTTTTTAATCATTGTTTATTTTTGATTAGTATGCATAAGATTCTTAAGTGGACTCATACGTGGTGACCAATGATCCACAAAAAAGAAAAATTCTTCATGGGCAGCATGAAATTCACAAGAATTTTCATAACAATTTTTTTTCTAAGCGAATCGATTATGCGACAACGGTGGTTGGAATTCCAATTGTAAACATATTGTGTATAATATTCCTTTAAAAAAAGCTGAAAGATAAAATAAAATAAAAACGAAAGAATGAACGAGAAGGGGAGGGGAAGAGAATTCTCGTCGCATCATGATGGCGTGAGTTTTAGGCTTTCTGTCAAGGATAACATATTACAAGTTGTAAGACTAACAGCTTGCACGATGCGAACCTGGTTCGGAATTGGTGTCCGTCGTGTCAGATGTCCCACCGACGTGATCTGGATCTCTGCCAAAGGGGATAGACCACCCGAGTGCCGTCGACGCTGTTTTTGGGACACCTTTGGCCCGTCCGCAATTCGTCATATCTCCCAAAAACAGCCAGCGCCAATTTTGCGGACAGCTTTCATCCATCAGTAGGGATCTTAAGGTCGAAGGGTCCTTAAAAAACATATGTGGGTGACCTAAACTTCAGAGGGGTCATCCACTACGATTTCGTACCGTTTATACTCCCTCCCCACTTATAATACATGTTAGTACGATGGAGTCCGATCCATACAAGAAAATACTATTCATTTATTGCTCATTCAAAAAATAAAAAATATATATTTCTGTTTCGTTTCAAATAAAAACACTGGACATCGATATGCGATGTTATGTTGCTTAATAGAAGCAATCGACTTTAAATCGATTTCAACTTGGGTTGAGAAACATTTTTGTTCAAATTCGTTTGACTTGTTTCAGTTTCTATCCTAAATTCTTTTTCAAAACCTGGAAATAATGCTGTAATTAACGTTATAAATAATCTATTATTTAAAACAGAAAATATATATTTCTGTCTATATTTGTCTGTTTATCTCTGTATTTCTTTGTCTATCATAAAAATTTTATAACGTTGTCACAACCATAGACATTGGAATATGAAATTTATGTACTTCACTCAGGGGTTCATTTCAAGGACAACTGTAATATTTTCCTGAGTATCTTTAATTATACATGAGAAAGTATTGCAACAAATTCTTAAATATTATTTCGATATTTTTTTAAAGTGTATTAAATCTTTTTATTAGATGATACTTCCACTATTTTCTACTGAAAAAAAAAAAACATTCTTATTATATAAAAAAAATTATTTCACTCTTTTTTTCTTTCTCTCTCTCTCTCTCTCATATAACCTTTTTCTCTGTAAAAACAATCACGAATCCATTTCCACCTAAAATATTTTACTTGACTCAAAGTAAATTTTTAATTATTTCATTCCATTGGAGCTGGAACTTTTGGTAGGAGCAAGTATTATTATGCCTCCCGAGAAAACCAAAATTTTTTCTTTAAAACCTATTTGGTTCACAACCAATAATTTATAAAGAATGCTGCATGACGGTATATTGCGGAATTCTAACAACCGGAAAAAATTAACTTGTCTTCCTGATTTCTAACTAAGCAGGCTTCTTCATCGACAAATTATTTAACTTTCTAATTAGACTCGTATCAAAATGGTATTTTTTATTTATTTATTTTTTTGATACAATCCAAGTGAACTCTTAAATGGCCATTTTCTCCTAGAAATGGCTTGCTAAAATATTGTTAAGGTTGATATTGATTTAAGAAAAGCAATTCATGTCACTTATCAGATAAAATTAACTTATTAATTAATTTGATTAATAAATACTTAATTAAGGAATTAAGATACTCCGTTTGGTACTGAAATCAGATACAGAAATATCTGGATTTTTATTTCATAAAAGAATTTAGCCAATACTTACATAAATTTTCTGCCTCCCGATTGATGTTGGCACGTTACTGACAAAATAATAAGAATTAATTTTAAAAAAAACATTTAATTTTTAAGATCATATTAAAGCCATAGTAAAAACTTTTTTTTGATACTTTTTGTGATTTCTGAAATTATTAAAAGATAGCAGCTGTAATCAGAAGTAGTAAAATAGTTTACTACGGTATATAAAAATTGTATTATTTAATGCTAAGTACACTTTCCACTGCCTTAGAGACGGTTGAAGTGATATTATGTCATTTGTTCTCAATTTAGTTCTCATGACGATTTAATACGAGACGTTTATTTAACTAATTAAGGAATGCTATTTTCTTCAAAGAACTTGTCTAAGTAAATATTAAACAACTATTCAACTCTTAATATAAAGAAGTTAATAAATATGACCTACAATGAGTAGTGGTTCATGTAAAAAAAGACAACTGAATTGTATTAGATGTACTCTTAATTAAAGTTAAATTGTACAATTTAAAACCATATATTAGTAAAGAATGTCTATACAAAAATGCCTTAGTTTCTATGGTTTATTATCAAATTGAAGGTAAATCATACATTAAATTGAAGGTAAACTAACCTATTTTTTCTTACAAATGTTCAATATGTGAGCCTTTAATTATACGTTACAAACCTAACCTAAAGACCAATTCTTCCTCCACTTTGATTATAAGTCTGCAGTAATGGGCGCACTTACCTCTTCAATTTTGTGTCTTAACTCTGACAAATCATTAGACTGCGGCGGAATGTAGACTCGATCTTTTATAAATCCCCGAAGAAAAAAAAAATTGCATGACGTTAGGTCAGGTGAACGTGGAGGCCAGCAAAAAAGAACTCTATCATCTCGACCAGTACGATCAATCCAACGGTTCGGCTTTCAATCACTCTCGTACAAAGAGATTCTAATGGAGAGGAGTTCCATCCTGTTGCCAAATGAAGTTTTACAAGTTCACCGTCTATTAATTGGGGAAAGAGCCACTCTTCCAACATATCTAGGGCAGCCATCATTGTTATGGTAATTTCAGCGAAACAAAATGGTCCGTAACACTTGATGACAGGACATAGCAAGAAAACGCTTAAGATTGAGGAATATTTTACGTCTTGTACAAGTTCATGAGAATATTCTGACTACCAGATACGAACATTATGGACATTTACCTTCTCACTTAGATGAAAAATTGACTCACGCTGAACAGCACGCTATCAAAAAGTCATCTTTTCGCTCAAATAATTCACATGCAAAGTTAAAACGCACACCATAGCCATATGAATTTAAAGCATGCACCAAATGTAAAATGTATGGACGCTTGTGTAAATGTGCTCTTATAATCTTCCACACTGTCGTCTTTGGCAACTGAAGTTCAAGCCTTGATTTCTGAGCAGATTTCATAGAACTACGTATATAAGATTCTACGACACGGCCAACCAACTGTACAGATACTTGTCCTGAGCTCTTCCCTTTGCAAGCACATCCGGACATTTCGAATTGTCTATACCATCAGCAAATGTTTTTGACACACGGGAATCACAACTTTATGCAAAACTTTAAACGAAACACAAGTTGAATCGACATTACAGATTCATTCTTAGCAAACTGCAGAACACAAAGTACTTTAAGTGCAGGAGCGGTCATTTTGCGTATGTAGCACTGCAAGCAAGAAAACAACAACGCATAACAGTACTGCTTTGTTGCATATGCGCAACAAAGTAGTAGTACTGGTGCAAGCTCCTATTTAAAAGTCTTTCATTTATCTCTTAAGATATCCGATTAAGTTCGGAAAAGAGCTAAAAAAAATTAATATGTATATGATGCTTTTATTACTATAAGGATAAAATTATGAATAAAAGTGAAATTATTTAAATATAGTAGCTTTTGTAGAGAAAGCATATTTTTATGTTAATTTTAACATTTATTTATAAAAGCTAGGAGTGTTCTAGAGAAAAAAATTGTTACAATTTTTCATTTTTCTTTGCAACATTATATGTGTAACATATCTTAGAGTGTAACTAACTATTTTCTAAAAATTTCATTCAAAAATAAAATTTTTGTTTGTAATATATGAAATTATCTACGAAATTTTGGAATTTTTTTTTAACAATATTAACATTAAACAATCATAAATCCACTTTAAGAGTATTTAACATCAAATCCACAGTTCTTTACATTTTGCATAACATAACGGATATTAATTATAAATTTCATTAAGATAATTTGATTATTTTTTAGGATATGACGATACTCGTACAGTAGAATTAAGAAAAAACTCATTCCTCAGAAAATGTATTTAAAGCTTTTAAATTCTTACGAATAAGCATTACTTACATGCCAATAGTTGTTATTACTTGGCTTCTAATTTATATAAAATAAGAATTTCATTGGAAACAGAAACGCACCTATTTTTTGAAACAGCAATAAATAAATAAAAAAGATAATAATAAATACGAATTCTTATCCAAATTTGTATTTTCATCCTAGTCGGATTCCTTAATTGTGACATCTAAACAACACTCTACAATGCTTTCAGTTGATACTATTAATATTTAGTTACTGAGACATCAAAAGTTTATTCACCTCTGAAAATGTCTCTAGAAATTGATAAATATGACCTACACAGAACACTGGTGTATTGAAAATATTTTGTCGTATTTTGAGTATCCAGAATTATTATAAATATCTTTTTTTTTTTTTCCGATTCGCTTTATGATCCGAGTTTAGCTTAAATTTCTCTTCTTAAATTTCTTTAGATGTTTGGAAGAGATGAAATTTTATAGTATTTCCCTCCTTTTTTTTTTATTGATCCCTAACCCTGACGCATGCATTCTAGTATTTAGTTTGCATATCGAATAACAATTTTTAAAAAAATTTAATTGATTACTAAATTAACGTAATATTTGATTTAAAACACAAAAAACTCAAATCTACTTTGCGTTCTAATATCAACTTATTCAATCTATATATTTTTTGCTTTTTTTTTGTCATTTATTAGAAAAACTGTAAAAGATTTAAAATTTTTAATCCTTTAAATCCAGGTCTCCCAGAATTTCTTTCCGTTTTCAGCAAAATGTTTTTACAAATATATCATTTCTGAAAGATTTTTTTATGGTAGGCGGCCTTCTGGTTTTTTATATTTTATAATTATTTTTTAAACTATTATGTTAAAATTCTTAAAATATTTATTGCATTAGAAATCACTTTATGTAAGAGTCTTTAATTAACATTTTTTATTGTTCCGTAAGTTTACTGTACTTATTTTTAAAATATCATTCTAGAAAATGCTTTTCTGGTTTCTTAAAACTTTTTAGTTTTTCACTTTTTTTTAGTTTCTGAAAACTTTCAGAAAAATTCTTCTGGAAATTTAGTTTTCAAAGCCAAACTAATGAAATTGCAATAATATTTGAAAATAAACATTTTAATTCACTTCTATGGTTTGATAACGGGATAATAAAAGTTCCAATAATCCTGATAACAGTATAAAAATTGTGTATGTTATTAATGTAGAGATAAAATAAAAATTATTATTTTTGATATCTTCCTAATTTCTTTTAAAATAGTTAGAAAATATTTTGTATTAATCATTTCAATTACAACTTACCACTAGATTCATTTAAATTGATGTCATGCATTCTAAAGTTTTTATAGAACAAAAAGAAAAAAAAAAGAAAAAGAAAAGAAAAGAAAGAGAGGGAGGAGAAGGATCAGAATTAATCGCGTTGAATTACACTTAATTCCGGTTGATTATTTAAATGGATGATGAGAAGTGACGCAAGACAAGTGAAGATGTAAAAAAAAAAAGAAAAAAAAAGTGAAGAATTAAACGGATAGTATCCTGTTCGGCAAAATAATGATAAAAAAAGAAAACTTTACCATACAAATTTAAAATTTGCCGAAAATAACCATCTACCCCCGGCGGGATTCGAACCCGCAATCCCCGGTTTAGGAGACCGATGCCTTATCCATTAGGCCACGGGGGCTCGATGTACCGATGATTTTAAAGATAGTAACCAAGAAACAGCTGAGTCGGGTCGTTGACTTGTTTTCCCACTTTTTGAGCGCGGTTAATTGGCTGTTTCGCCCTGGTTACTGTACATTTACTTTCTAGCGAAAGATTATCAATAAGTGGGATCGTGAGATATCCACGTCCTAAAATAAAGTAGAAGACATGTATCTGTCATTGTTTGAGAAAGTAACGCAAAATTTGGTGTGTAAAATGATAGGCCTGTTCGTTATTCAAACAAAAAATTTTTTTGAGCATTTGTCGAGCTACAGAGGCTATCCGAAAATTTCACTTTCTGTGATGATTTTGTACTCTCTAATGTGGCTTTCGCATCCATAAATGAAAAATGCATACTTTAAAAGTCATTATGAAATAAAGAGAGAAAATGTTAACATTTTAGACATTTTTTTCGACATATTGATTTTGTCGATTGACATCCAATTTTCACAGCTGTCACTACTTTCAAAAAAAAAAAAGGGGGGGGGGGGGGGGGGGGGGGGAGGGGGGGGGGGGTATTTTTTATTTTTTAAATTGAATGGATTAAATTAAAAAGGCTTGTTATTAATTTAGTATCTAGGATTTACTTCGATATAAAGTGTGAAATTCGCATTAGAGCCAAATAATTTTTCGATTTCGTAACTCTTCCCAATCAGGGCCGAATTATCAAATAGAAAAATACCTTGGGGGGGGGGTCTCGAGACATTTTTTCTTGTTTTGTATTTTGCGATGCTTTTAAGGAATTTCATTTTGTGCTTTCGTTAGATTTCTTAATTTTATTTTGTTATTTCAACTGATTGTTCTCATTTCATTCAAAAGATTTTCTTTATGTTTTCAAATTCTCTTGCATATGAGTGTGATACAAATTTTTATACTGACTCGCAAGTCTTTTGGGCCTGGCAAACTTTGCATTAGCGTATATCGATTACATTTAAAAATTCTGTGATTTTTGTACCGTTCTGCTTAAAATTATTTTTAAATTTCAATTAAGGATTTTCTTATAAGCGTAATGCTGGATACACTATCTTGAAGGTGATCCGCGATAAAATATTTTGTTATTTTGATTTGTCTTAATAATTGTTGCTTTAAAATTGCTTATATAGATATTAAATCAAATCACTTAAAAATTATCTGGAAATTGAGGAGGGGAAAGTGGGTGGGCGAAACTTGTTTTCCCTAAGAGATTTTACTGGGTTTAATATGACCCTCATACCATTATTAATTTACGAAAATAAAAGTTACAATATGAATAGCATTATAATTGTCAATCTTTATACACACTTTGAATTCAAACTTTTCATTTACTAACAAGCACGAAATTTGCTGACTTTGTTTGACAATTCCAAATCAATAATTCACTTTGCAAACGATCTAAATTACCCTATGATGACCCAAACAGCGAAAAAACACCTTATCATTAACGTATTTTCTTATTTCTTATCTAGCAATCTGTGGGAACTTATCTTTTGAATAAAAGCAGTAAATAAGAAGGCAGGTGTTTATTGGTTGTTTTCTAAATGGAATCCAAAACTTCAAAACGGAATTTCGTCGTTTAACTCAGATAATGGAACATTGGCATACTTTTGTAGATAGCACTAATGAAATGCGCATTTATTTATTTCTCGTTTTCACAGTTGTGATGCTAGTGGTTGGGCCAACAGTAATTCTGCCCAGTAGTTAGTAGAAAGGTAGGATTGGTTATGTTATAGAATTCATGTAAGCATGCAATTCAAATTGACGGGCACTCTGTCCTGTCGAGAGTTCCAGCATGTGTTAGATAACCTAGACTAATCTAACCTTTCCTATTCTTTAGTTATGAATATCTTAAATCGCAATGAAAGATATCAGTTCTCTTCAAAAAATGGCATAAAAAAGACCACATATTATCTGTACAAATATATCGTCTCTTATTTTCTACTCAGTGATCGGCCAAATTACACACTCTGGAAGGTACTATTGTGGAAGTATGAAGTGAATTTAACCCTTCGCAGTCGAGAGGTGACTCATGGTCATCATTCAAGACGGTGCATCATTTTGACGTTTTATTTATTTATTTTTCAATTTTGATTGTTAAAAATACCTACAAAATGGTAAAAAGATGTAAATTAACTTTTCTGGGAAATTCAACTTGAAACAACTATATATATTTATTTTTCAGAACAATAAACAAGCCCCTTGTATTAGGTGAATAATTTTGCATCGAATTAAGTTTCCGAGTGCAAAGGTTTAATTTATGAAGATAAGCAGCAACTAACACAAATGAAAATTCTAATCGAAAGAAATACAGATATGTAGAGTTAATTCACTGAAATATCTAGACGATATATTATGCTAATCGTCTTTGGTGCCTGATTTGTTCGCCATGAATATTTATTGTTTAGGCTGTAATATATTAATATGTAATGCATATTTTTTAAAAAAAAATTCCACCTTGTTATTTGATAAAACCGAAAAGCATGAATGCAATTGAATAAATCAAAGCAATCGACTGTGATGCATGGAAGTGGTTCCCTTATGGTATAGTGTTCAATACCTTGGCGTTTTCTTTGGTTGCTTGTTACTCTGCATTGGAAAGTTACAACTACTCACTATATAGATATTCTAGGGGATCAGTTGCACCCTTTTCTCCACACATTATTTCCCGGAAAATTTTGTTTAGTTTAGTTATATTAGCGTCCCGTTTTAAAGCAACGCTAGGGCTATTCTCGGATGGACCTCGTAATTTTGAAGCGCGGTCAGATGACGAGGATGACACTTGAGCTGGCACCTAATCTCCAAACTTCCACACCACACCAGCGGGAGAACGTTTAGCCCCGACGTATTTAAGGTACAACAGACTCATTTACACGACGGTTCTTAAAATCACTGATTTGTATTCAATTTGACTCAATTCATAATCAGGAAAAGGCAATGTTTCAAAATACACTCTCGATCATGCCCATAAGTGACGAAACTTAGAAAAAAAAAGAAGTAGGATAAGAGATTTTAATTTGTGAAAGTAAACGAGGACCTGAAAGCCAGTCAATAACACTAAGCTCACTTGGTGAGCCCCTGAAACACGCCAACTACCAGTGAGTAGGTGTAAGTATTTAACCTGTTATCAGAAACATCCTTTCTGCCGACCGCATTTTAGTGTTCTATTCCAGAAGAACCAAGATGCCATGTCCTGATTCCTGTCTTCAATGAAGATATCTCTAGAAGTCATTCATTGTAATGTAAACCGAGATCCTGTTATTTTCTGGCCAGAACTTGTGTATTCTCAATACTGACTCACTTATCCGCAATGAATTCTTTCGAAACTGCAGATTTAGACAAAAATGTTTTAGAAATTCAAAACACTGAAGAAGCGAAACTCATAGTCAAAATACTCATTGATCAGAACTAGAGAGCGCCGATGTATTCCACCGAAGATATTTTTAATGTCCTGATCCTGATTCTTGTTTTCAATGAAGTTTTCTCTCGAAGCCATTCATTATAATGTAAACCGAGATCCTATTGGTCTCTGGCTAGAACTTGTGCATATCTCAATACTGACTCACTTGTCCGCAATGGATTCTTTCAAAACTTCTTCTTCATACATTTTTTTTTTTTTTTTAGAAATCCAAAACACTGAAGAAGCAAAACTCACTGTCAGAATACTCATTTATTAGTACTAATGACCGTCGATGTGTTTCACCGAAGATCTTTTCAGTGTGCATCATCATACGGGCTAATTTCATTTTTTAAAATTCAAAGCAGTTTTTAAATGACTAATTTCTATTTATATTGAGTATGCTGGATCATTGTGAGTATATCAGAAAACCAAATGGTTTGATTCTTGAACATAAAACACAACTTAAGTGTTTGAATGCGATTAAAATTATTACAGTAATTCTATAAGTTTATGGTAAAGAATTGGTCAGATCAGGTAATTTTCATCCATTTGGCTTTTACTGGACCTAAAAGCCTCGTATGACGTGTGGCCAGCAGAAAAAACAAAAATACAAATTCTAATAAATCTATTCTTCGTTCCATCATTTTATATAACTCTGAAACAATTGTAACTGTTTTTTGAAAGGCACATTTTTCATTTATTTCTTAGCAGAATAGAAAGCCTAACTGATGGAATTCTGGCAAATGTATTTAGCATTCCAAGTGTCTAAAAAGACAGCAAAAAAAAAAAACTATTTAGTTAAATTTTTTGTCAAAATTTGTCAGAAAAGGGCATTTTTATTTCAGGTCAGAATTTGTCGAACAATGAATGTATATAACAATACCACTTAAAAGGAGCTTGGACTTTTCAGGACTTTTATTAACTTACTCAGACACTGGGTAAAATCGAGAGTCTTACAAATCATGAATTATTTTTTATAATAGGAAGAAAATATTTTTAAAAATATTTTAAATGATTACTGAAGTATATACTACAATAACAATATTTTTTCCTTTTATTCGAATCATTCAAGTGCTTTAACATACTTAATAAGTAATCGGAAAATTCGATTATACTAAATATTCTATAAAATTTCGATTATACTAAATATTCTTAATTCATATATTTTTATAGTTTTTATAAGAAATACATTCGATAACGCATTCTCAAAATTAAAAGCTCCCATTACGTTTTGAATTAATAATTGAAATGCATAACTTTTCCCACGAATAATGAAATTAAGGCACTTATTTGGTATAAAGCTAATGCATCGGCGGTATTTTTTATTATCCTTTTCTAAACCACAGCACGCGGTGAAATTAACACTGAACTCGGTTAATCAGAATTTGCTTGTGATTAAGCAAAGCATGAAAGCATGGAAATATTTTCAACTGATTACCGAAACAAAATGCGAATTCCATTTTCCCACACTTTTTTTATATCCATTTCCCAATAGAGGGAACCCTTTTTTTTCCTATCATTACTCTCTTCTTTCATATGACGATTGAAGAGAGGAAAGGGTTCCCCCCTTCCAGCTACATAAAAAATATCCCTAAGGGGTGGACTATGTTTATAAAAATATTCACAAAACTGTGAAAAGCGGCAATAAAAAGAAGAGAGGCGACTGAACTTAGCAAAAAAAAAAAGGAGAAAGGCGCATCGCCCTGTGAAAAAAAAAGCCTTTTTTTTTCCCTCGCTTTTTATTCAGGTTTTTTAACGAATGTTTTTCTGTTGGCCTATCCTTGCGGACGCAGAAGGCATTTCCCCTCCTGAGAAACCAGATTTACATCTGTTTTGCAGTCGGAGAAGGGGAATTTGAAATCCCAGTAAAGGAAAAACTGAAACAACGGGAAAAGTGTATTTTGGAGAGGTTCGGTTTTTCCGAGCGAGTAGACATCGTTGGCTGCTAATCTCGTTCCCCGGATTGTCACCGCCTAGACCTACAGCTAATAGAATTAAGCTTGCCAAATAAAATAATTGGCCGCCTTTTGTGTGACTTTAAATGGGAGTAGGAACCGCCGGAAAAATCTCTGGATCTGACAGGGAGGAGTTGCAAGTATCAAGGGGTTACTGGGGAAAGATTATATATTGCGCCAATCATGTCGCCAAAGCTAGGATTTGAGTAAATAAGATAAGAAATCATGTGAATAGTTTGCCCGGGTCTATTATGCCTCCAATACATAGAATTTAAGGGGACAGTAGAGTTGGAAATAAACAAAACTGGACGAATCATGAAATTTTATTTTTATCGTTTCATCACCAAAATATATGTTTATATTCAACTAAAATGCTGCCATAAAATGTATTTTTCGATAAAATAAATATTTGAAAGACCTAGAGGAAAGAACGCACATTTCAATGACTTTTTTCAAAATGATACTATAATTAGATTTAAATATCTTTGAAATGACCGCAGTGTCTCAATTTTTGAGGAAATTAAATAGAATTGATAATAAAGATTTCGGTAAATCATAAAAGAAAATAGGGTATGCATTTTATATTTTGAGATTTTTGAGAAAGTTAAAAGTCAATTTTAGTTCAGAAAAACAAAATTCTTATAAAAATTCAGTAAGTGTGCATAAAAATATTTCTAAAAAAAAAAAAAAAAAAAAAAAATTAGCATTTAATTGGAATTATAAAATTATTCTCAGTTTTGTTCCAAATAAATTTTTATGGGTTATAAGGAAAAATAATAGAAAAAAAAATTAAAAGTTAAGTCTCCTGGAATATATTGAATTTTTAATATATATATATATATATATATATATATATATATATATATATATCTTTTAATTTTTTAAAATAATATAATTTATTTTAAAGAGTTTTATAGATATTTGACGTATTTATATTTTAATATATATGCATAGGAAATTACAAAACTCTAAGTGAATAATTCGAAAAATTGCCTAATAGAGTTCACCGTCCTCTTAAGAAAGGTAGATAAGAATTCCAATAAGTTGCCTTCTGCAGTTTTTATATTGCCAATAGCAAGAATTTAAGTAAAACGTATAAGAATCGTATATCTGAAGGTTTTATTTTGTCTTCTTTTCATTTGACAGTAAAAACGTGATAAAATTTAGAATTTCAGGAAGTAAAAAAAAAAGTGAGAAATAATCCATTAAGAATTTAAAAAATAATAATAATTTAGGAAATATGCGCAATAAATGCTTATTTAATAGAAATTGACACTTTCTATGCATATGCGATTTTGGTACTTTTGATTAATATTAGAATTCCTGAAATTTTTTTCGCCAATGAAATGAATTAAAATCGAAAAAATTGGTCATATTTTTGGCCTGAAACTTTATCACTTCAAATGTGCATTTACACAACATCAAACAAGATTGACCAAGCTGCGCCAAACATATGGGTGAATCATATAATGTGGATTTTTACATAAAATTATCTTCTTTTTTTTCCCCCTATTATTACGGCACATCTTTCTAAACTCTCCTTTCTGCTTGGAAAATTTTTTCGGCTAAAATATTACACCATGACCCCAACCAGCTAGTGTTGTTAATGAATACATTTTAAAGAAACAATTGACTTTTCGTATTGATATTTTGATCTCGCATCAGGTCTTGACCGTTGTATATGTTGCGGTAAATGTGAATAATACGGTGATTATTCTAAATTACCGGTGATTCTTCATAATCTCCTCTAAACTTAATGATGATTATGCTTAATTACCGATTATTGTTCATAATCACCACTAAACATATTGGTGATTAAGCACAATCCGCGGTAAGTATACATAATCACCAGATTATTATATTTACCGTAACACACACACACACACACACACACACATATATATACTCTTTCGCTTCAAGTATCGCTCTCAAAATTCATTCATTTACAATTAAAGAATCAAACTAGCATCAAAAGTTCATATCAAATATAATAAATAAAGTTTTAGTGATATAGCTCAATTGGCAGACAAAATCAGCGATAAAAGATATTTTTCAACTTTGCCACGCAAAATAGGCGATGCATTCGATGGCTGGTAGCCCTTTTAAGAGCTGCTGCGTCGGCGGATTTGTAGGTTCGTTTGAGCGCAAAACACCGAGCGCAATAATCTTTTGAGGATTACGTACGCTGCTAACCTGTCCACAACCACCGATAGACAAGGCCAGAACACTTACGTCACAGAAAGTCATGACGTCGCACCGAGTGGTGACACGAGTGGGTGTGAATTGGGGGACCGAGGGAAGAATTTCACCCTCATCAAGCTTACTGATAAGAAATGAACTATCCCCTTCCCACGCCATTTTTAGCCAGTGGTCATTCTCGTGTTTGAGGAGGCAGGAGGCGTGTTTTGTTGTTTGCACGAAAATTCAGTTGGAGTTTACTAAAAGTAAGGAATAGAAATGCCTTTAATCTGCTGTGTTCCAAACTGTAATGAAAAGTATAGGAATGGCTCAAGAATCAGTGTTTTTTCCTTTGCTAAAGAGGAAGGAAAAAAAAAAAATGGTTAAGTGCCATATATTATGATGGATTTTATCCGAGGTGGCATTGTAGGTTAAACTCATTTAACTGATTTAAAGTGATGCCAAATGTTTCAAAATGAAAAATCACTTATTATCACTTTAGAAGTTTAACTGCTCTATAATATCCATTATTCGTGATTTTAATCAAGTGCATTATAAAAAGAATTATTTCATAAAATGCTGTAATGTAGGTTGTATTATTGTCAATAATAATTATAATATTTGCCATAATTATGTTTACATGTTTTGTTTACAATTATGCAGTCATTCTATAATTACGTTTATATAGTTAAATTTTAATATATAACATAACGATAAATACATCAGAGTAAACGAAATAAAAACTTTCCGTACTTACGATTATATATTGTTTCATGTTGTATATTTGTTACTGTATTTAAATTAAACATGAAAGGAAGTCAATATTTACGAATAATTTCCTTTACTGTAGGTCTGTGAATTACATTTTAAAACAAATGATATTAAAAGATAAACTAGTCTATTTGAATCGAAGTCATGAAAATTATTAAGTGTCCCTCTTGAATATCCTAGACTAGTCATTGGAGCAATTCCATCTCAGATGTCAAATTGTGCCTTTTGCATGTCATCTTCAACATTTCACGGGGAAAATTCAGAAATAAAAAAGATGAAATTAGAGCAACAATATATAGAAAACGCTTTCCAGGAAAGCATAGCAGAAAAAAAAAAGAAATAAGATGAGATAAGATGATTTAAAAATCTTGTAAAACTGAAGCAGCGCATTTCTTTAGTAAATTTGAAAAACTTCTGGAATATCATTAATAAAGAAAACAAAATTTTATTTGTGAATAGTGAAATAAGTTCTGGTCCTGAAATTGTCTTGTCTGTCGTAATAAATGATTTATTAGAGGTATCAGCTTTTGTTGGAAAAACAAGCCTAACAAATATTCCAAATATTTCTTCTTTAAGAATAACATCAACAATTTAAATGAAATATTAGAGCATCTGCCAGAAATGAAGACAAATAATTCATTGCTGAATTTCAGATATTATTTCCCAGATTCATAGTTTCATGGATAATTTAAATATAAACTAAGAAAATTTAACCAATGTTATTGCATTTATTAAAGGGCAATCTGCCTTGATTATTCAAAATGAATACAATAAAAGGTACTCCACTGAAATGGTGATATTCTGTTCATTATTTTATTCAATGGCTCCGCATGCATATGAATTTGTCAGAAAGTCTGGCTATATTTTGTTACTTCAAAATTACCTTAAATTTAGTTAAGTTATTTGTAACAAAAAGTACTGATAAAATATATAGTTAAATGGCAGCCAAAGAAAGCTCTTCTAAAGTGTCAAAGATTTATTTCATATTTTTTTTTGAAGTGTCAATAGAATTGAATATTGTCTCATTGAATACTGTTTTTATTTCTTACTTGGAGTTGACGCCACAGCAAATATTCATAAAACCATTTTTATGTAAAGTTGTTTTGAAATTCTTCAACAAAAACATTGTAAATGTAATTTTACATTCTTATATTATAATTCAACAATTATGTACCAAATATGAAGAGGAATTTTTGAAATCAAAAGTATTTAGCAACAGAGATAATTTTAAATAAGTTAGTGAATGAAGAACAAATAATGATTATGGCGAATGCATTTCAGGACATAAACCAGAAAATATTTATAGAATGGCAATTTGGTCTACAGTAAATCCATTACTGAATAATTATTGTAAGAAAATTAAATGACAGTTAAATTAAAGTTAATTCTAACAAAAATTAATGATAAAATATATAGTTAAATGGCAGCCAAAGAAAACTCTTCTAATGTTTCAAAGATTTATTTCATATTTTTTTTGAAGTGTCAATAGAATTGAATATTGTTTTTATTGCTTACTTGGAGTTGACTCCACAGCAAATATTCATAAAACTATTTTTATATGAAGTTGTTTTGAAATTCATCAGCAATTTTTTTCCCTTCCTTTTTTAAAAATAAATTGTTTTAAATCGAAGGGAAATACACCTACCGGGAACCTGCTTTGCAAATAATGCAAGAAAGGTAATACATAACAATTGCTGTACCCCCAGGGGGATGTGGAAAGCGGCTGCATTTTAATTATTAATGAATTCTATAATATATGTGTATAGTTTTGCATTATATGGATGTATATGAAATGATATTAACAAGTGAAAAGTAATTTCACCTGACTCTCTAGCGAGCACAGACTTAACGTTAAAGGAATTTAAGAGTCACGTCTCGTGGTGACGTCACGGAAGACCTCAGATGCCTTGTCTATCGGTGGTTGTGACCTGTCCCCCATTGCTTTTAAGTATCTGCTGAAAATAGTCTATCGATAAAATAGTGTATGTACAATAAAACACGGATTTATATACCAGAAACAAAATAGGTCTTCATAAATTAAAAATATAATTTTTTTTTTGATTTGCGATTTTGATATATTAAAAAAAAGTTTAGAGAAAAAAATAAAACAATACATTGAAATATATAATTTTAATAAAAATATTGTTCTCTGCTTCCATATATAAACTCTTCGAATAAAATTTTAGATAGCCTGATGATAATTAAAATAATTCAAAACAAATATCACAATATTACGCTAAAATAACTTAATAAATTCTGATTAATTAATTAATCTGTCATAAAATGAAAATTTATAAACATTAATTAAATTAAAAATATTTTTTTAATTTAATAATACTTAAGAGTACTTCTGACACAGACGTAAACTTTTAGGATATTATTTTAAAACTCTTGATCTTTAATAAAATTATTATTTTCTAAATATTCTAATAAAAACATGTTTTACTCTTAAAAAGAAAAGAAAAAAATGTTTTTTTTTATTATTCTGTTTTCTTTATTTATCAAAGTTTTACATCCAAAAGATCTTCAAATAGTACATGTTCTTAACCTCTCTAACTAGAATTTTTTAACAACTTTATTTAATCTCCCTCTTCTTATTTGAATAACAAACTATTTTTTATGACAAGTTTTTTCTCTCTTAAGTTTCACAGACTTACGATTTTTAGATGACTAACATCATTGAATCATTCTTCATTCTATTTTGAAATACTGTAGATTTTCTTATAATCCTGCATTTTAATGAATTCACATCTATAAATTTTTCACAGAAGTATTTTCTGTAAGTATACACTTAATTAAAACTTAAAGATTAAAAACTTAGAAAGACTAAAATGTTCAATGACTCTATAAGAACCTGGATGATAATTTTGAAAATCCACCATAATGATCAAGAAGTGACCATTTTAGTGAATTCTTTCTTTATCACTAACCCATGTCACTACCTTTTACTTATTTTGCTTTAGAAAGATACACCTGATCTAAAATGAAACATTTCATTTAACACTAAACCTACCGGCATTTCACCGATACATTGGAATTGCCATTGGAAGCTGTCATTTGACCGGCTCGTGGTAGCTTTAGTGTTAATAATCATTTTCACAGAAGATTTTGCTCAATTTCAAATTTCCCATCTTTATATATATCTTAAATACTTTAGAGCGAAATCCTTTACACAACTGTCCTTCTGCTTAGTTTGCTATATTTATAGAACAATTTGGTGAGCATGAATAATTTTTGTCTTCGCGGGCAGCAACGATCTCTTTTCCGAAACAGGCATAAGTTATAAGGGAAAGAGAAAAATGAGGAAAATCGCACTACGAGCCCACTTGCATTTCAATGAAAAAACATCCTTGATTCTTGCAGACAATATAGTATACGAACACAAATATTATAATTCACCGTAACTGATAATTAGAAATATTAATCTATATCACCTTTTTTGAAATCGCCTCCAGGTGATTAGTTTACTACATTTCAAACTTCCATTTTAATATGTCCCTTGGATACGTAGAAGAAGTGACTCCACGAGTACTTAGTATGTCAATTATCACTTCCTCTGAGGTTCAGCAATGATGTGGTTGTGTTGGCCACATCTCCAATGATGGGATATACCTCTTAAGTCCCGTTCCGACAACCTGTGTGTATCTTGAGACAAGCACATTTTGCCGTCTTTTCCCTTTCTTGTGGTTCTTCAAAGTTCTTTGATGTATGTTCATTTTACTGAAAATTTGCAAGAAGCTCCCAACCGACGTCACAGGTGGGGGTGGTCCTACAGTGGGTCAGTTGACATATTTTTGATCATATCCGTAAAGTCAACAGACCGTCAGAATGGGGCTTTACAGGTAGGGAAGTACGTGGACTGGTGAAGGACAGTACGTGGACCCGTGAATAACTTACCATAATGTCCATATTGATACCACAATGACATGATTGCTTAGATTCACGAATGACCATATACTAAGTGATATTTTTATGAATTCTATTTAGATACATATTTTGGAAACTTTTGAAAGAATTCTTTCAGAAAATCTTTTATTTACTTACTTTACAATATTTTTTGAACAATTCTGCAATTATAAATAGTTTTTACTGAAGCTGAGAATAAACACTGTATTTCCGAAACGGCATCATATTATTAATTATTAGTAAAAGAAAGATGAAAGCAGAAAAATTAGGGAAAGTCAAAAACGAAATTCACTTGAATTTCAACGAAATGTCCAGCTTGGTTATAAACACAAGTATTAGTATTTGCTGTTATCGATAACTACAAATACAGTCATAAAAGTACCTTTTCTTGAAATAATAATAATAATAAAGCCCTGTTATTATGTTAGTAAAATTTATTAGACATTTTTAATTAAATCAATAATTTTTATCTGCGCAGCTACAAAACATTTCATTCGCAAAACAGCATCATATTCCGGTATTGAAAACATGAGTGGGTAAACCCACAATTTCCACCAAACTTAGTCATGCATTATATAAGCTTGAAAGCGAGCTATTTTCAGAGCTGCCGAAATTCTTCAATCGATTCTGATTCGGCAATAAAACATGTTTTCAGTTTCGATACGATAAATAGCTCAATTTAGCAAAAATTGTAATTTTTGCTAAATTTACACTTTGGTTCTCCGTATCTCATGTGCTCTTCATAATAGAAAAATAGTGGAAAAGGAAAAGACAGAAATATAAAAGAAATCATTGCTGTACAGAAAATCTCTATTGGTTCAAACTGAAATCAGCAAATTGCAGTTTTGAGTTACACGTGTCTCTTGGATGCGCACATGTACTTCTGATGTAAAATCGAAAATAAAAACGAAACTGTTTAATTTTAATTTATACAATTTATAATAGGTGCATTCATTTAATGTTGATTTCATTTGTTTTATAGATTGCAAAAACTCATATTTTCGGAGTGAAAGATCTCGCGCTGAAATACTTGCTATTCAGATGTATTTATTGTATTCAGATGCCTTCATGGAAAAACCCATTTGTTCAACTTTTACTCTCATTATCTTCCACTCATCATATTTATGTAAGAAATTATTTTCTAGCACTAAATTGATTATTCTATGCTAAAATGATGCATACCAGGAATCAGGCTTTAAATTGAATTGGTTTTTATGGAACAAGAGTTGTGGAGTTGACTATGCTGCTCCAAACAAAATTATAGCATTATAATGTGAAAATATGAAACTGTCAAGAAAAAAAGGTGGCGAAATTCCCTTAAAAAATAAACAAAACTTATATCGGGTAATAGAATTTAATGGATTTTAAAATTTAAAAAAAATGAATATGAGGAGTTTTTATCAAGTAAAGCTTACAATGAAATTGTAGACGTTTGAAAAAATTGAAATCGCTCAACATTGAAATATGAGCATTCTGACAGAAAATGGCGGACAGACATTTGGATGTTCGAGATGCTTTAAATTGAAAACGACTAGCTATAAACATCGTAACTACAGAAACTTTCCGAGAAAATGCATGTTCATCGTTCATATTGCTTAAACTCAATAAGAGTAATTTTTCTATTCTTTATTTTTAATTAATTTTTTTACTTCAAAAAAAATAAAGATATAGTTACCACTTGTACCGATATTTCTTTAAATATCTCGATGATTTATTATCATTTTTAAATAGTGTATTGACCAGGCTGTTTCGCATTAAAAAAACTTTCCAACTTCTGATATAGATTAAACGCAAGCTTATCTTGGACTTTTACTAAAGCATCTGATCCCACCAATATTAACATTAGCAGCAGTCGATAACCAAATGCAGTACCTATCCACGTGCTTCCAACAAACATGCATACAAATGCATTGCTTAAGTTATTTCTCCTCCAACCACTGTTTAAAGGGCTTTTCAAGGATGTCAAGGCGGAGGGTTTAAGGGAACAATAGATGAAAAGGGACTCTCCCTATGTTCTAACAGCATGTAATATCACCTACAGAGACGCTAATGCTGTTTAAATAGACCTCTCCAAACAGCTTGGGGCTTGTGTATTATTTGCACCTTAGTTTCCGCCCCCAGGGCATAGCTACCGTCACTCGGCAGTGAAAAGAGGGGAGTGACTGGCGTAGGTCACTCTTGAGTGGATTACGTCGTGTTAGGTCACCGACTGGATGTAGGTCTCCGATTGTATGCAGGACTCCCTTCCCGAGAAGGGAATGCAATTTATATCCTTAACTCGGTGTTCAACGCCATGTAATCGAGTTATTAGGGGTAGGGTTGGGAACAGTGCGCGTCAGGTTTCAACTCTCGAAGGCATTTTTTAGGGGAGGGGATTGCAAACGCAAGGGAGAGAAATCTGCATATGAATGCTGCAACTTCCGCTGCAAATGTTGGCACTGACGTTTTTGGAAATCTTGCGGATGTATTGGGTGGATTTTGAGCGGAATGACGTATAGTGACGCAGGTGCTTTACGATAGCTTGTTCGGTGTATGTTTGTAGTGTTATTTTCGAAGAAACTTTCTTTCAGAAAACTGGCGTTTCATTATGCAAGTGGTAATTAGTTGATTATTTGCCCATGAATGATAGCGAATGAAAATGAATTAGATTGTTTCTGAAATGAGACTTTAATTCTCACTACAGTTAGAAATTTCATGAAGAAGAATGAATAGAATTCTAAGTATTACATATTACAAACATTAGGAGCGTTTTTGCGTGAATAATTTTAAACTCCAAATAGTAATTGTAATTGCGTGATAAAAGCATTTTTCTAATTGCGTTTGTAATAAATAAACAGATCTAGGGTTTCAATTCATGTGATCGTAACATCTGTTTTTTCAGATAACGCAGCTCTTTTTTTAATGATAAAGAAAAAAAAATTATTTAGTTAAATAACTAATTCTTTATTCAATGTGATCAAAATGTTATAAAACTGTCAGGAATGTTATAATTAGATGGTTTCTGTGGCGACAAACTTCTTGATAATAACAGAATGTTTAAAGGAAAATGTATAAACAGATATCTGAATATAGCTAAGTTTTAAGTGAGTCTCTACAATGATAATTTTTAACTTTAAATATAAGGATAATCAATTCTGTGCCAAAAATAAATTTTCTTATTATGTTTCTTATAAACAAATTCCAAACAAGTGCTTCATTAATATGGTATATAATAATACCATTTGCTTTTCCCAATTTGTAAATGACCGCGCCTTTATTGGTAATAATTTTTTAAAAAAAACTTACAGCTTCTAGTATAACTATTTCTTCAAAGATTGTTTACTCATTTAAATACCGGATGATAACAGTTAAAGATCAATTTTAGAAATTGCCTAGTGTTATCTGTACCCACTAAATTTGCATTCAATCATTTTTTGGCTTTGCATGCATTTTGAAGCAATATTTAAACACTAATAAAATATCGTTATTTATATTTAGATTAATTGTAACAACATTTCAGATACTAGTTGATGAAATAAATTTTTTTGTCTTCGTTGTTGCTTCTTCTACAGAACAAAATCATTCAGTATTTTCCATATCGCAATATTTGTTATTATTTTTAATGGGGTAATATAAGAAAAACTCAAATATTAACCTTAAATCAAAAACTAAAATCCATAAACATAAGCTGAACTTGAATCGTACTAATCTCAATTTTAGTTCAGTCATAATAATATGAAATATTGTCAGATTAATTCTTTGTTGTTGTTGTTTATAATGGCACTTGCCATGGACAAGCTCGCTGACGAAGTCACCAATTTTAAGCCAAGGGAACGTCTCTTGTTTTAAGAGCGCCAACTAGGGCTAAGAGTACGTCTTAGCTACTCACGCATCACTCATTTGCTTGCACAACCACTTTTTACAGGGGGGCACATTCATAAATCTTACAGATAGAACAGATGAAGAACAACCATGAACGAACCGAGACTCGAACCCAGAACGCCCAGATCACGGGGAAGACGATTAATTCTTTAATACTGTTTATTATAATCAGCTTCTTCTTAGTTTTTCATTTTCAATTATTAAATTGTATAATCTTTCAAAATGAACTAAATCGGTACATTTGTTTCAAAATTTAAAACCACTAAAAAAGGAAAATTAATTACGGTTAACTGCAATACAATGTACAAGCGCAGGTCGATTATCGAAAAGGACACTTTCGATCTACTCCGCATTATCTAGTCTTTGAAGATTCTAGTACAATTTTAAATCCCGAAAACAAAAGACAGCACTGCTGCTTACATTCCAAGGTTGTAATTTTACAAAAAAAAAAAAAAAAAAAAAAAAAAACCCTTGTACAAAACAAGATATTTCTACGCATTCATTTTAACACACGCAATTTGTATCCAAAAGTGGAATAAATACCGAGTGCAAATAAGACTCGCAAATGAAACGGTAATAAATAAAAATAAGAAAAATCGGAGGTCTTTTTTTATTACTATTTATTTATTTAAAACTATGTGCAAAATCGCTTTTCCAAAACTTTGCTTTCCATATTTCTAACATAATCAGCAGAGTATACAGAAATATAACCTCAGGCAAAGGAATTCGAAAGTATTTGAAACAAAAGTATTCACTTATCTTCAAACATCAGAAAGAAAATTTACTGGCACGATAAATTATTTGGGAAATGCTTTTCCTATTTTTTTATTTTATCTTCTTAAGTCAAAACAAATACTCACTGTTGGCTTTTCTTGTTTCCCTATTTGTAAGTTAGGAGAGAAAAACTTATTTAATATTTTCCTCTCTTTCGAGAATAAAATAAATATATCACAATATTTTAAGAGTCCATTTCACGTTGAGCAAATCTTTTGAACACAGGGAAAGGTTTATGTATTGAGTATTTTGAAAATATTAGCAGAGCCGTTGAGAGAATATCTCGCGCACCCAAAGGTTTAAAAATCCTGCTCCCCAAAACAAAGTAAAATTCACGCGACCTTAGGCAAATGAAATTTGTTTTTCTAGCCGAGGAAAATTTTATATGCCTCTTATCAATACGCATGCTCACAAATTCATATACATTAAAGAAACATAGCACAGAAAAATATAAAGAAATTTGATGTAAAAGATATACTTATTTTAAATAAACCCTCCTTTATTTGAATAGTTTAAAAAGGAAAAACAAATTTCAGCAATATTCATTCAAATATATTTTATAGCATCAATAACTCATTAGCACAATCAATAATACAGTTATAGTTAAATATATGATGGGTGGAAGTCCGAGCAACAAATTACAGTTTCGTTTGATGGATGAATGTCCCAGTGTTGTGATGCCCCTAAGTTCACCTAATTGTAAAACTGTCCTAAAGTTTCAATTTATTTTGGAAGTAATAGGGCCATGATAACCTGATGAGAAATGAGGATTCAAAACCTGATTCCATCAAAGCGTTCGTATATTCTATGCAAGATTATTCAAAATTTAACATACAAACTGTTAGTGAAGTTAAAAAAACAGAAAAATAATCTACAGTCACATATTTATGATGAAAAACGTTATCCAGATTTACAGAAATTGCACGACGATGCAGAATTGATAAGCCAATAATGGATGAAAACTCTTTATTTGGCGATATTTTATTAGGAGTGTGTATGCCTAGTTTCACAGAAAAACAAAACCTTTAAATGAGATATCGGAGGGAGATATATCTTTATCAATGGAAAGCATTTCTTTTGGTGAATTGAAGGCTATAATGGATAAGAAGAATGAGTCGTCAGGCACTCGGTTGCCCACCCAACTCGAAGAACGCGCCTGATTACACCGATTTCGAAACTCCTCAACCGCAAACAGGAAGAATCAGCCCTAATTTTCCTTTGAACCAACGCCACCCGAGTATGCTAACAAATTATCAGTTTTCTAATTATGTTAGATACCCTCTATCATTTGGAATACAGCAATGTTAATACTGAGAAACAGTGAAGTGTTTGGAATGTGTATAACGACATCTTCTTAAAATCCTTTCATCTTTATTTTTCAAGAATTTTTAAAGCTCTTCTTTAATGCTTCGATTTAAATGAGTTTGGTGGATAAAATAAAATGAGCCTCAGAAATTTCGGAGTAAGTAATAAAAGAAATTGGAAGCAGATTAAAGAATTGGTCATTTCATAGTATTTTATCGCATTGAAAGAATGACTTTCAGAACTGTTCATTCCCGTACAGCTGAGAGGGGAGGAGAAAAAGAAAAAAGAAGCTCCGATTTTAATATTTTGAGCTTTCGACATAAACTATAGGAAGAAAATAGAGTTATAAACCAAAGTCTAATTATTATCAGCTGTAAAATCATCTACAAATTTCACATTAGCATTTTTACACTTAACCTCTTCCCCCCCCCGCCGGTCAAAAAGTTAGTAAAATAGTATTTTCATAAATTCTTCTTTTCTTTTTTTAATTAGTCAATATTTGCGGTATCTTTCTCCAGAAAGGCATCAAATTCGTATACCTCGTCAAAAGATGTGCGAATCAGACACA
>JAPMOR010002367.1:0-12432 GCA_026543865.1 Argiope aurantia
TTTTTCTCATTTTTATTTTGAAAAAGCGAATACAAATTACAGAAAAGAATAAATATCCATTAGAATGCTTTAGAACTTTGAGCGAGAGAAGACCTTTAAATGTATTGAATTGCATTAGTTTATTTTAAATAGACATAATGTTATAAATATGATTACATCCTCTGTTCACTTCACTCGCCAGCCCCCAAAACTCACATTGGATTTAAAAGGGTCACAATGGAATTCCAGCTCTCTTCTCTCGTTCACCTTATAGTTATGCATTTCGGCAAGAAATAAGCGATTGAGGCGGTAAGCGATGCGCGAGGATAGAACCTGTGACCTTTTGGTTAGCAGTCCAGTAACTTAACAATTTTACCAAAACGATCGTTCGGGTAGAAGAGTTGTTAACTGGCTTATATGCTATTCACCACAGTACTCTCCCTCCAGTGAGTCGGAGGTGAGACGAAAGATATGGATGTTGAGTGGTGATATAATATTAGTTGTTGTCTTAACCCTCCTGTCGGCGGCGTTCGGATCGCTATACTCACCGATAGCGGCACGTCTGAATAACAGGTTTATTCTTAAAAGTGTCAGGATTTTGACAAAGGGATTGCTTTCCCCCTTTTGTGGTCAGTTCAGCGCTGCTGGATCTATAAGTCATTAGCTTACCACATGGTGAGTGACAGTTATTGCTTATCGCTATCGCTGCCTTTCGAATTTTAAGAGAATTTTTCTTTTAGTGGTTAAGAAGAGAGCTACAATAACATAGATTAAAAATGCAAAAAGTGTGATTTTTTTTGTTTTTTTTGTTGAGGTTTTTCGATTGTTTCATAAAACACCGCATAAAATTTACGTTAAGAATAAATTATTGTTATGTTTAATTTGATAAGTATCTAATTTTTATAAATTGAAAGCTATTATTTTTTTTTCATTGTAATATGTTTCTCAAAATTTTTAATCCCCTCTTACTGTGAAATTATTTCTCGAAATTACGTAGAATCGATTTAATTCTTGAAAAAAAAATCCTTTCAGCGCATTGCCACTGTATTTTAATATTTTAAAATGAGCGTTTAAAACAATAATTGCGATAAGTAACATCAAATTATAAATTTGCTTCTTCAGTATTTAGAAAATGATTGTATAATTATGGAATTTCATACCATATTTCAATTTCCGAGATATCGGTTTTTGGTGTTTATCTGCATGATTAAAATTTTGAAATTAAATATATTTTACAATAATTACAATATTCAGTAATGCTGAAATAACTGGATTATGCAGCTGATGCACCTTATGACTGCAACACATAAAAGTAATTGTCAAAATATTTCTTTGTAATATCCATGATACAAATTTGGATTGGAAAAATGACTTAAATAATGCAGGTTATTTAGACTTTTAATTAGACAATTTGCAACTGGAATTTTTCGAATGCTTCTAAAGAAGGCTCTCACAGAATATTAAGAACCATTTTAAAATAAATTACAATTCAAAAAGAAAATTTCAACTTTAAGTTATTTGGGTTAGAATCAAAGCCCTCACTATTTTGCAATCGGAGAACGACATACCGTGGGATAAACGAATCATTAAAAAAAATTCTGAATTTAAAAGCTTTGCAGATGCAGTTGCATTGATCTTTATTTATTCATTTCTTTCTAGCTGCTTTTGGCGACCAACCCATGTGTCGAGGTGGCTGGTCAATATAAAATTTTTAATTAAATGGTTTCTTAAGCAAAACATCTTAGAATTTTAAATTTTGATAGTCATATAACTCCTACTGTTTCAGACGCCATGCACCATTCTATACTACATAATTTTTTAATTTTCTATCAGCTACACGACAGTAAATCCTTAATTTAAAACGGGAGTGAATAAACTTCAATTAATGCAAAACCTGTTTTGTTGAAACCAATCAGGCTTATTAAATTTCTAAATTCGGGGAATAGAATCATTTAGCAATAAAGTTTTATGTATACTACTGAATATTTCTTTTTAATTTTTGAAATGTTTCAGATGATCTATCATATATCTTATCCAGTGAAAATTTCTCTGATTAAACTACAATTCAGCTTATTATAATAATAATGTAATTTTCAAGTTATAAAAACAATCATACATATTGTTATATTTTTAATTATATTACAAGATAGAGCAGATATTTTAAAAATGAATGCAAAGTTGAAAATTTTTTTCGATGCTCAGTTTTAAAATTAAACTTTAGTTCAATTACAAAAAAATTCTAAAAGTATATTAAAAGCACGCTTTAACAGAAATTTACTAATTATGGAAATATAAGCCATGTCTTCGTAACTTCATCTTGAACAATAGAAAAAAAAAGTGTAGCAATAATGCAAACGGGTTGAATTATTTTATAACAGAGAAATTTGCTGTTGTTAAAAAGGCTTAATATATGCTCTTGAATTTATTGCAAATAAATAAAAAAAAATAAATAAAGTTCAAAACAAATGAATCATTGAAAAAGTAATCTTTTGAATTTTAAGATGATAAAAAAAACCCTTTTTATACTGCAATAATTGTAATAAAAAAAACTCATCAAAATCTCATTTAATTTTTAATTAATAATTTTTTAAAATGTTTTAGAAGTAGAAAAACAACAATTTCTACAATGCACAGTTTCTTTTTCTTAGATGTATATTCCACTGAGATAAATATGTAAGCTCTAATAGAGCGCCGAAACGCACAAACATTTGTCTCAGTTAATAATAAAGATGGATGAGTGTGTGCACCATTATTTGTCTGTTTGTTTTGCTGATCTTCAGACTTCACAGTTTGAAATAGAATTACCAAAATCAGCATCTACATACGTTGGACAGTGGAACTCATTTCTTTAAAATTTTAATTTACCCTTTCTAAGGGCATGGGAATTACGCTCATCACCAAATTCATTCATCTTTGAATAAGATTATGTAAGTTGGCATAAATTCTTACGAATTTTTCAGTGAGACAAAGAGGCCTTCATTTGTTTATCTCAAATAAAATGATGTGTCTTGAACTGTTTCTTAATTATTAATTGAAAAATGTAATTAATAAATCAGATTAAATTTATCTAATAAGTGAATCTCTTTCCCTAGGTAAATCTCAATTCTAAAAGCATTTTACTCCAACAGGACTAAGAAAAGAAAACCATTTAAAGGGTTAATAAAAATTATTAAAATTTTAAAGTTCATTCGAAAATATCACAGTAGAAAAATAATTTGAATATTAATTGTAAATTCAATTTTTTTTATTAATGATACGAAATTTTATGCTATATAATTTTCCAACTTTAAATTAATCAAAATAATTTAGTATATTTCAAATAGTATATTATATATATATATATATATATATATATATTAATTGAAACTAAAATTCTTTTCATTGTTATCCTAATATTTCATTCTAGCTTTTATCCCACTGATGAATATTTAGTTAAAGGGTTAAAAAGATGTAAGCCTAAAAGCAAAGAGTTAAAAATTTCTTTACTGAAATACAAATAAACATGTATCTGAAGCGAAAGTTCCATAACTAGCGTGTCACTAAATGACACAAAGTTCAAGATCTTAATTTTACTTCAAAGAATGAATTTTCTTGGTGATACATTCAAATGTATAAATAAAATTGTACATTGTATAAATTGTGTTGAAATAATTTTGGATTTTATCGCGGATGAATGTTAAAATTTTAATTAATTTTTAATTAACAAAAATTCTAATTAAAATATTTGGTAATTTTCTCCCGAGGTGTACATTCCCAGTTCCAAATTATATACGGATGAAGTGTGTTCGCCCTAGGTCAAACAGTTTGATCGTTAATTCGAATACTCATTTTCATTATAAGTAGAGAAATTCACTAATTTAGTAGAAATATTCCTGCGTATCTGGCATCCTCGTTCAAACGAATTCGGTTTTTAAAAAATGAAAATGTGAGGCTAAAGGTTATTAAGAATAAAGAATTTCAAATTGCTTGAAATGAGGGTGTTTCCGAATTTTTCTTATTCAGTGATAGAAAATAACTTGTTTTAGTGTTACACTTTTTTAGCATATTGGAATAATTTTTGTTATGGTTTTTGTGGATTTTTGTGTATTTTAATTGCTGCTGAATAGTTTATATTTTGAATATTGTCAAGAGGAATATTGTATAAATATCGCTTTTATTTTAACCTTTTTGTTAACTTTTTACAATGAAAGGACGCTTAGGATGTTCTTACTGAGTGACAGACTTCACAAAAATTTATTAGCGATTCTTAAATTAAAGCCTTTTGTGTTATGAGTCATCTTTAGGTTTACTATCAGGGCACTGCGTAAGATAAGGTTCCATTTCCAGAAAATTGTGAATTCTCTTACTCCTCTTTAGGACTAGTTGATAATTATAAGGAAATACTCCTTGAAATAACATCTGTGGGTTTTACCATTAACGACGTACTTTGTGGTGAAACGTTAGGGGACTATCAATCAGATGTTCTTCTGACAATATCTTTTTGAGCATTTTTCTTGACAAGCCGATTTAAATCGAATTAGTTCTCACACTGTTCGGAATCTAAGCGACCCCCCTCCCTTTTTTTAACCTTAAGCTAAACAATAATTGTTTTTAAGGTTTCTAATCGTGGGAACAAACATAAAGAAACTATAAGAAAATTTTGTGCTTGAAGTTTGATATGCGATTTCAAAGCATGTGATAGTTTGAAGAATTATTTTCCCATTTGCATGCCAGATGATTATTGTACAAGAGGGCATATCAGTTGACAATAAAAACAGGAGCGAAGGAATTGAATATCGATATAGGGACTCTATATAAGTAAAGACCAGAAATGGGCAGTCTTTACTTATTCTGCAGATAGTTGAGATAGTGAAGCTACAAACTTATTCATATATTTAGATTTCTTTTCCTTTCAAATCCTATCGAGCAACCTGTGTGGAGTACCTAGTCAGCTGGGTAGGAAACTAGGTCGATAGTGTAGGTTAGAAAAGTTACTTTTAAGTTTACATTATATTAAATGACATAAATTTTAAAGAGTTGCTAATTGATTTAATGTGTTGTTACTTGGCAAATTTCAGTACTTTAAAAATATTTCATCGCTTTTGTTTTATCTACTAATTTATAAATGGATTCTGAAGAATACTCTGATTCTGATTCATCGTATTCAGATATCTCTTCTGAGAGTGATGAGGATGCATCATTAGATAATGCAAGGGACTGGTGTCGTCTGGATGAAAACAACCTTGGACCTTCTCCCCCAAGATTTCCATTTACTGCGAATCCCGGAGTAAAAGTTGAAATCCACAGTTCTTCACCTTTGGAATTCTTCGGAATTTTTTTTGATGATGACATCATTAGTTTTATTGCCAGTGAAACGAACCGTTTTGCAGAGGATTTCATTGAAAATAATGAATTAACACCCAGTTCAAGGTCGCATGATTGGAGAGATACGGATTCCAGTGAAATACGAGTATTTCTGGCTCTATTGATACTCCAAGGAATCCTTCAAAAGCCGATTCAAAAGTTGTATTGGTCCCAAATTCCATTCATTTACACTCCGTTTTTCGGTCAGATAATGTCCGAAAGAAGGTTTGCTTTATTAATGAAGTTCTTGCACTTCACTAATAATGCAACAATAGATACAAGCAATCATCCTCAACCTGGACTGTGAAAAATATATGAAGTATATGAAGCCTTAAACAGGAAATTTAAATCTTCATATATTCCTGAATGCGAAGTGACTGTGGATGAATCGATGCTCTTATATAAGGGCCGGTTGTTCTTTAAGCAATACATACCCAAGAAAAAGTCAAAATTTGGAGTAAAATTTTACCAATTATGTGAATCAAGTACCGGATACATTTGGAATAGCTTAGTATACACTGGAAGAGACATGCCTTTATGCGAAAACGCGAATAAATATTCTTCAACCACTAATATAGTTATGACGCAGATGGAAAATCTTCTAGGTAAAGGTTATTGCATAACTTTGGATAATTTTTATACTTCGCCTGAACTGGCAGAGATTTTGATAACTAATAAAACAGATGTTTATGGAACTCTACGATCACATAGACGTGGAATTCCACAAGAAATAAAGGGCAAAAATATTAAAAAAGGAGAGATAATTGGATTCCAGAAAGGTAAAATGTGTATTTTAAAGTATATGGATAAGAAGCCAATCCATATGCTTAGCACAATACACACAATTGATTTTGTTAAGCAGTGCAAAAGGAAGAAGAAAAGTAATGGCGATATTGAAGAAATTAAAACTAAAAAGCCTAAGGCTGTTTTAGAGTATAATAGAACGATGGGAGGTGTGGATATGGCTGATCAATGCTTATCATACTACCCAACAGTTCGAAATCAGCAAAAAAATATTACAAGAAGATTTTCAGACAATTATTGAACCAGTGCGTGTGGAATGCATTTGTACTGTTTAAAAAATGTGGAGGTAGAATGACACATCTGGATTTTAGATTAAACTTAATAGAAAGTTTATTTCAAACGTATGGAGAGAAGAAAAATGTGCAACTTCTGACTTCAGCCGACCGCCTCACTGGACGCCACTTTCCCGCACATATTGAAGCGACAGGAAAAAATAAAACCTTATCAAGCGTGTGTATTGTGTGCGGCAAAAAATTTGATAATAATGGCCGTCGTTTGCGGAAAGAAACTAGGTTCGAGTGCAAACAATGCAAGGTCGCACTGTGTATAACACCATGCTTTGAAAGATACCATACTGTGATGGATTACTGACACTTCTCAGTCTCACAGATCATATTCCCATTGGCAGTTGGGACTTAATTTTATTATTTAAATAAGCTGTATGTATTCTAGATATCTTTTGCAACAAGCATTTTCAGTACGTTTCCGTATATATTCTTTGATATATTCTTATTTTCATTATACTACACAATTCCATCTTATAATCCTAAGAGATAAACTAAATTTTTGTAAATAAATTTTTCGGGACTTGTGTATTAATTTATTTTTATGAAATTCGGAATATTTCTTTAAGATTGTGTAATTTTTTAAATATTTTTTGTCTGACATTTTGTAATTAAAATATTTGTATTTGTTCTTTTCATAATTCCAAAAATAAATAAGACGGGTTTGATTTTACAATTGCATCCCCTATAAAAAATCTAATAGGATCTTTTGTAATCATTAAGTGCATTAATATATTTCTTTATATATTCTACTTTTTGCATTAGTTTTTATTTAATTATTTTGTTATATTGCTATATTTCTGGTAATCTCCGGAAAAACATTTATTGCATTTCAAACTTTCAATATTTCGTATAAATCATTTACCTTTAAAATATAATTTCTTCCGAGAGACCCAGAGGCTATTGAGGTTCATAGGTTGAGCCATTTCTAGTAATTTTTCTATGAAGTAAATTTACTTGCTGTTTTGTCATCAAATTAAATGTGTCTATTCTCTTGCACATTTTGTACATTTTTCTTGTACATTTCAAGTAAGGGAATTAGTAAGGGTACATTTCAAGTAAGGGATTAATTTTATTGCACAGTTCTAAAAATAAAACCCATATAAGTATCTTATATAAAATTCAACTATATTAGAAATCACAATAATTATACGTGGATTCATCTGCATTTATCTGCTACATATGCTACTAAAAAAATACAGAACATATTTCATTGCAAAAGTTTTCTTTTTAAATCACTAAGAAGTTTTAAGATCGTCTATTTTAATTCATTAATAATGTAAAGAATTTGGAAAAACAACATTTTTAGTCTTAAATTTGGTGCAAATATATCTGTATATATTTGCACCATCTGTATATATTTATTAGATTGCTTGAACCATAATTGAACGTTGGTAAAACATTGAGTTTCTAGGTGCATGCTGGATTTTTGAAGGGATTAATTTCTTATTTAAGGAATTAATGTAAAACGGAATCAAAACTGTTTTGGTTTCAGGTAACAATCCCTTCATTAAAAACCTAATGTAATAGCACAAATAGAAGTTTTATTATAAACTACTAATAAAAGTAGCATATTAATGAAGATGTGTATATAAGTAAACATATATTTTGAAAATGTTTTTGATTGTGTTTGTAAAAATAGTTTTAGCTTGTAACAGGTTTTTAAGTACGCGTTCATATTCGTTCTGTTTTAAAAGCATTATTGTTCACATTTTCTACAGTATTTACACAAATTTTCAAAACTCAGTACTTAGATTTTCAATAACGCTACAAAAAAATGCCTGAAGTCTATATTTATGACGTAATTAAAAGACGGCCAAAAATCTGTAGTGAGGAAAGCTTATCAGATTTGTCAATCGGTGCATATTAAAAGTAATCTAGTGGGATAAAATATATAATGTTGTCAAACTTACGAAGAGAAATACAATTGTATTCTTCAACAAACTAAAAAAATATATAATATACATTAGGTACATTAAAAATTTAAAGATGTTAAAAAAAATGTGAAAAAAATTAAGCCAAAATGTCAGAACAAGATACATTAATTTTACATATACAAACTAGTATATATAAAACACCTCGCCTGCGTTTATTGTTTGTGAAAAAGAATGAAAATATACAGATTTTGCATTTAAATTTTTGTATTTTTATATACAATTTCTTTAGAATGTTTAGAAACCTTAGTCCTAATTAACAATAATTAATTACCTCTATAAAGCTTTGGGACACTAAACAAGCGTACAAGCGTTTTAGTTTCTTCATTTGGCATATTAGGAAATAAAAACTAACACACTTGATAAATAAATTAAAATCACATCCAGTGAACTCAAACTGGACAAACAGGAGAAGAAGATAGTCTAAATGTCAGCTGTATGCATCAAAAATTTTTTTAATGCTAAGATAAGAGATAAAATTAGATCAAGGATGTAAAAAAATGGCAACATTTCAAAAAAAAAAATATAGTGTAATTATTTCACTTTAATTAAATTATCAAAAAGTTCTCACTATTAGATCATTTATTCATTTACTTTCACTCGGATTAAATTACTCAAAACTAAACGTATAAGTAAAAATGTCAGAAGAAACCAGTTTAACATTAACAAAACCGCTCGATGTATATGGGATTCAGCAGTGAAATAAGATTAATATTTCGAAAAAAAAAATGGAACCTTTAAAAACTGCGCTTATATAAACTTTGAAAATATTATTAAAAACCAGAGAAAAATATAAAAACAATGAAACTTATATATCTACAATGCTTACATTTTTGTTCGAATTCGCCAAGGAGTGTGAAATTCTATAAGGTTTAACGAATTAAACAAATATTCAATTTTCATATATAGATTATAACATTATAAAAGTAAGGATTTAATATAATGAATGCTCATCTTTCCTAAAAATCCCACTTTAATATATTGGTTCTATATATCTCCCCGTTTTTAAATACACTTATTGATGAAAACTAAAAAAAAAAAATTCATTAAAAATTAAAAAGTTTTGTGCTTTAAATAAATTCTGTACATAAGTTTAGTGTCTTATTTTGAAAAATAAATTGCATAAGCAATCATTAAATCAAATCACGCTATAAAAGAGAAACTTGTCAAATTTTAATTATATATATTTTTAGATAAACTATTTTCTTATGCTAGAAAGCTTTACGATCTTATCGATCAAATTATTACTAATAATACGTATATTTATTCATTCCAGGTATATATTTTCATACGTTCAATTTTATATTCCCTTTATTTAAATCTAATTTTGGCTACGTATTTATTATCTCAAAATCTCAAAAGTAACGGCTCAGAACGTAAGCGAGCTTTTAAAATGCATAAACGGACGCGAGCAGGAAGACGTCAATCATATCTTCCATTGATAACAATTCACTTTTCCTTATCTCACATTCCCTTCTCATTATCGCACAGCTTGAGACTGGGGGAAGGGAAAAACAGTAAACCGTAAAAATACGGGCACTGACAGTTTTAAAGGACTTTTTGTTCCCGTATAAAGACGGGTCACGCCGTTTTGAAGGGAGAATAGATTCCGTCTAAAGACGGGTTTCGCCGCTTGGAGGGTTAATGGGCAGGTACCCAGTTGAATAGCGCCAAGCGTTATGGCGAGCGTGTGTGGGTGCTAATGCGCCAAGTGTGTCTGGCGACTTTGGGTTGCTGCTTCAAGTGAGTCTGACGACTTTGGGTTTGCTGCGTCAAGTGAGTCTGACGACTTTAGGTGCGGGTAGATGGCGCCACAACAGCTGTACGAAGGTTGAAGGTTCATTGTCCGAGGTCACCAATGAGGCGGTAAGCGATGCGCGAGGAAAGAACCTGGGACCTTTTGGTTAGCAGTCCAATAACTTAACAATTTTACCAAAACGATCGTTCGGGTAGAAGAGTTGTTAACTGGCTTATATGCTATTAACCACACGATTACAAATATATTCATTTCTAAAAGTAATGTTTAATAATTTTAGTCTATATGAGCTGCCAACATCATTTCTTTTCTCAATTACTAAAAACTAAATTATCACTTTCTGAAATTAACATTTTTTAGTTGTTGTTTCTAATGACATTTGTCATAGACAAGTTCACCGACTTTAGAAGTCAGTGATTTAAATTTTTTAGTAACAGATATATATTTGTAAACGTTAGAAAACAAAAATATATTATATATTGTGTTTAATAATCAAAATTATTTACATTTTTTTTTTTTTGAAATCAGTGATTTACAATGCTCCAAGAGCAGCGACTTTGACACTTACCTGAAGATCAGATTCGCCACTTTTTATCGTTAAAGAGTTTTATATCGCTCATTTGAAGGTTAATAACTCTTTTAACATTCCGATAGTTTCTACAGCTTTTCAAAGTATTTTTTTTTATCGTGGAAGCATTTCGTATATTTTCCTCTTGAATTTATTTCTTTTCCCCAGAGACGTGCTAGGCAAAAGGAATAGAATCTTGTCATAGGTTCATAACTCTACTTTTGTAGTTCGGAAACTTCACTCTGTACACAAAATCGCTTTAGATCTTGATATTATTCATTCTGACTTAATCTTTATATAAGTGATTCTTCAACATTGCCTTCCCTTCTTGTTTTCGGCAATTTCGATTTATAATCGAAGCAGCACTACTTAGAGTTATTTTTAATATTATTCAAATTAAAAATAAATGCTCCATTGTATCAGAATTTAACCGAGGTAAACAAGTAAACAATCCGAATGTGCGAGCTGCTACTGAGCGACGATTAACAAATTGGGCAGGATTTTTGCGTCTACATGAGCGTTTACATATGTAAACATATTACCTGCGTCTACATTATTACATATATATAATTGTGTGTTGTTGTTGTTATTGTTGAGCAGTCTATAATTTTAGTATTTTTAGTTGAATATAATTATTGGTCGTGTGCTTTAAATTTTATACCGTACAATAACTTCCCTTAAAATAAAAGGTGGAATGAATTCACAACTATAAGTACCGTCTTTTAATGAAAGCATCAGAAACGCGATAATTTGTGCTTTCCATGCACTTTTCTAAAAGGAAATTCGTCGTGTTTTCGATTGACGGGAGAATGGAAACTCATCCGGTGTCGTTTGGGGGAGGAAGGGTGAAAGCTTTCGATCTTCGCTAGATGAACTGTGTCAAGATTTCTTCATTATTATTTCGCCGACTCATCCGTTCATTGTTTAGCGATAGGCTTTTGGATTCACACTCTCTTTTAGAGAGCTTCACCTGCATATGAACGAAAGCTTCGTCTTTGCTGTCAACAGAATTCTAAAGATTCACCTTGCTTTTCAAATTCGATTTTTGTTCATGCCTGCATCTAATTATAGGCACGTGTGAAACATTACACATATATTAATTATTCTGAATACTGTGGAATGGTTACAGGAAATTGTAACGATCTGTCTCTGTAAGAAATCAGTTCAAAAGTTCGATTTTAACAGAAATGTATTGAATTAGTCAGTGTAATTCATTTAAGTATTTCTGGTTAGGGACCTACATGCATGAAACTTAAAATTCATTATTTTTAAAATTGTAACGCCATTTATTGGGTTGGGAAGAAATTTCTGTTCACTTCCCAAATTTATTTTGTATTTATATTTATTTTATATTTCAGTTTCATTTTTTATCTTTCTTGTTTTGCTAGAACAAAAAATAATTCAATTAATCTTTATTGCTTCCCAAACGTGAAAATCAACAATGGACAACATTTTAAGGCTTTGTTTTTCCTCCAGATTAAACACAAAATTCGCGAGTAACTTCGGATTCTTAACATCGAATTGAATAGAAAAATAAAAGTAACGCCAAAAATGCTTGGTTCCATCTTCTTGCAATTCTATTTTAATTATCTGAATGTTCATAAAAATAAACAAAGCTTCAAAAAAATACATTATCTTTCAGAGTATTACATTCTTTTTTAAATAAAGCATTTTGCCAATGGGTTTTATTTATGCGTGTGCTTTTAAATTAATAAAAAACATTGATTCATTATTAATCAGACCAATACTTGCATGATGAAACAC
>JAPMOR010002379.1:0-15992 GCA_026543865.1 Argiope aurantia
AGTTTGAAAACTAAACTAAAATGACAACGAAAGCAAAACAATTTCAAAAATGCAACAAAAAATATAATCTATTCAAACAAAACCAAAAATGGAACAGGTAAAAACTTCATAGTATATATATATATATATATATATATATATATATATATATATATAATTACAACTCATCTAAAATAAGTAATTTGATACTTAATTTTAAAGCAATGTAGGACTGCTTTTAGTTAAAATTATTCAATGGATATATTCAGAAAATATATATAGTGTATTGCTACATAATGACCTTCAATTCCCTCTGTAACATTCACTATACATTTGAATTAATTTTCAAGAAAATAATTAAATTGGAATACAAAAAATACATAATTGTAGGTAAATTGGAAATTTCTAAAAAAAAAACATTTAGTTACTTTTTTATTTGACATTGGATTCTTTATTTTACCCTTAGTTATATATTTTTTTCTTATTGTTTGATCCTTCAGACATAATTACAAATAATAATCAAACGCAATTCTATAAAATATTTTATTGTTGATATTTTTTTTATTTCATTGAATATAAGTAGTATTTTTATTTCATTTATTTCTAACAACATAGTTTATTCATAAATTCGGCACATGGTGAATTAAAAAAATTTCATTCTTTGCTGAAATAGGTTTCAAAATCGCTTTTCTGTAAAACATGGAAAAAAATATCAAACAATATAGCAGCGTACTACAATATAGCAGCGCACCAAGCAAATAAAAATAATGGAAATTTGCTATCTCTTTAATTGCAAAGAAATTAAGATCAGGATTTTTATTGACTCAAAAAAAAACTTCCACTTACTCTCCAAATTTTGCACCAGAAAATCTAGATTATTTGTTTTTTCTTAAAAGCAAAAACATAGCTCTAATAGCACAAAGGATTAAATAAAAAAGGTATAAGACTGTAGCATAAAATTTAATAATATGGACCTTTCTTAATGTCTTTATGAAAAGAAATTTAATGAGCCAGAATAATAAATATTATAGAGAAGTTTTCACCTTCTATCAGGCAAGCTATTAGCTACAGTTTTGTCACTAATACTTAGTTCACATTATTGTACGAAAACACACTTAGTTTGCATTTTTTAACATCCTGGAAGCTGTAATATAATTTAATAAAATCTTATTTTTTTTCACTGTTTCTATTGATATAATTATGAAAAAATTAAATCTTATGCAGTACCTTTAATGTTTCCTCTTGTAGCAAATGGATTAACAAAATTTCTACTAAAGCCGAGGCCACTAAAAAATAAGATACGAGACGACTGAAAAAATAAGAGAACAATAAAAAGAAACGACTGAATTATTATTTATTTATAAAACATTCGTTAAAATAACGAATCATTAAAGATATTGAACACATACATACGTCTTAAATATAGAAAGAAAATCTTAATAAAAATCCATAAATCTTAAATAAAGAAAGGTCTTATACTGTCTTATACTTTCTATAATGAGTTAAACATTTCAATTTATAATTTTTTTCTTTCTTTTTGTGTGTTTTAATTTTGACCTATACCAAACTTTGATACATCCGTGGGAGTTACGATTGAAGAACTGGAAGAAAACTATTTGGAACTATTTGAAGAATTTTTTGAAGTCTACGCATCAAAAACAGCATGTGATATTCCCTGTCTACTGCAGAAAGAGAAAGAGATTTTCTGAAACTGAGTTCATAATACCAATCAAGGTAATATTATTAGTAAGTCAAGAATTATGACATAACTTTTTCATTAATGAACTTAATTAATTTTTGGCAAGACTGTAATTTTACTTATGGTATCAATTTTGAAAATATGAGGATATATACAGGGTGAAAAGGGTATTTCTTTTTAATGTAAGTTTGTTGGGCAGAAAATATATACTGCTGAATTTTGAATTCCATGAAAATCTTTTCCCGCTTTATGGAACAATAAATCCTAGAATTATTCGATTCCGTTAATTATAATAATATTCTGAATGTGTTTAATTTCTTTTTAATTCGTGTCCTTTCATATTTATTTTCCTTTTATTGTAATTATATTTCATTATAGTCTATTAGAAAGACCTTTGCCCTCACACACTTCTTTTTAATATTCATTATTACAATCTTAGCGTTTAAAGGTATCTTAAGTGCTTATATCATGATCATATTTTCGCTTGAAATAGGGTATGCATTTGAAAATAAAAAGTATATCTTTACAGGATGTTCTGCATTTATTAGTAATAACAAAGCTATGGGTCTTTATTTTAATTTTTCTTTTTTATATATTTCACATTACAATCTGTATCGTTTTGCATAGTTAAAGTTATCGTTTAAATGGGTTTTTTTGCATTTTTATTTTACTATTGTAAGTGATGGTGTTTCAATTAAAATTAGCACAGAGATAAATATATTTTTAACCAAATAATAGTAATCATACGAAGCACTTTATTTAAAAACGGAGAAATTCTTCTCTGTATCAACAATCATTCCATCCAAAACTTTTGAATTTTTGAAGTGCTTGTTCATATATAGAAAAGAAATTCTTTAAATGGAATTTCTGTAATAAAAATTCACTGTTTCAAATCACTTAAAAAAAGTATCGTGAATAACTTTCTACTGGAATCTAGAAAGGCAAGTCTTTGTTAGGCTTGAAGGACATCATGACCACGAGGCTGTCTACTGAATTGTTTCCATTCTCTCTTGCCCTTTTCTACCTTCTACTTCTTTATTATGTTCTATTTTATTTATTATTTTACTCGATGGCAGGCAAAGGAATAAGAAACTGTCTTTGTACTGCGCTTTTCATGAACAGGAAAGCTCGTCACATGTTGATCATCCACGGTTGCCATTCAACATGAAACTTGTGATTTCTATCGTCTCATTTCTTTAGTAGCTAACCATCAAAGTAGTGTCTTTAACAGAAATAGTCTGGATCACCCTGAAGCTATAGTACTTAAAAGTAAGTGTCTGGGTAAGCCTGGAACTGCAGCGTTTTTTTATGCTGGACCCGGTGGGTGAAGTCGTCGGAACTTTTATTCCTTTTACCTTAGTATGAATGATAAAAGAGATCTTTTTAGAATACATAATAAAATAAAACTTTTAATCATATTTGGAGGCCCCAGTCTTTTCAAACTTTTAAATACTACTTTAACTGCACTTTCTTCGAAGATCAAGTATCATAGGATTTGCATTTGATACTTCCAAGACACTTCCAAAACAGTTCCAATATTTCTTATATGAAAGATAATTACAAGAAAAGTAACTGATTTTATATTAGTTCCGTAGTGCATTCAGTTGACTTGCTAATAAGCGTTCTTTCAAAAAAAAACAATACAGTGCTTCGTAAATACAAGAAACTTAAATGTTCCTGATACTTTTAATACCCATGTATTATTGAATTTCACGAATAGTGTAATTTTTTGGGGGGGAGAGTTCAATTTTCCTCTTCGAGTATTAACTGAGAAGTTCAAAAGTTAAGCAGTGATATACTTAGGCCGCATTAACATAAAATTGAATAGATCATTTATAGATATTTTAAAAAATATCTCAACCTCACTTTTCGTACCCAGATATAACCAGAATTTATTTATGCAAGGTACAGAAATTAATATTGAGACCATGTATTCTGAATCCCTTGAGATACTTTGACTGTTCAAAATTAATTGCCGCAGGAGTCTCATTTACGACCGTTGTTATTAAAATGTTATGGCAGTCAGCAATCTACCGTACTTAAGCACGTGAACTGTTATGGCAATCATAGTTCTTTCTCTTGTTGATGCCTTTTCTGAAAACTAAAAATGAAAATCATCACAGTAAGTTTCGAAATGAAATATCTTATCCTGTGAAACTTGATTGCTTCATAGCCTCTGGGTAAGCAGTGTTGACATGAACAAATAAATCCTTCGAAACCTGTGCTTGTTAATCTTGTCTACAGAAGCTTAAATTACTTACCGAAATTCCTCAGAATGTTTAAAAGATTTCTGGAAAATATTAGAATTCGTTCATTCGAACTAGAACTTAAAACGCTTTGAAATCTTGGCATTCTTATTGAATAACTAGAATTCCTATTCCTTTAAATCTGGACCCTTCAGCATTTTTTAATTCTTGAACTCCTTACTGCAATCTAAGCTCATGACTTGTTCCAAAGCGACCATCGAATATTCTTCTTTCGATAAATTCAAGTACTGCATTAAAATCATATTCTGTTTGTAAATATCCACAGGTGTAAAATGTTGCGACGCAAGTAAAATTGTTTCAGATGAAAAGGGAACAGTATTTAAAACATAAGATCTCCCTCTCTATTTATTTTACAAATTAAATTTTTGAAGTGTATTTAGAAATTTCAGTCGAAACATTTGAAAGCCAGTATCGTTCATTCAGGTCTGAAGAGTTTAAACTGATTCCACACATTTGGAGATGGGAAAACTGTTCATACTTGGTATTATATTTGAGGCATATAAGTTATAAGATAAGTTGAGGTGACTGAAATTTACTACAGAAAATTTCCTGCAAAGTAAATCAAGAAAAAATGTAACTAAATCTAAAGCGAATGTTTTGGATCATGTTAACTACTTTGCGTTTCTGTTTAGCAAATTCTAAATTACGATAGCATCCGATTTAAAATTATGATGGCTCTGGTTTCCATTGAAATTTCTTTCTTTTTATGTCTTCATGTTTATTCCAAGTATTAAGTTTTAATTAAAAAACTTATGTATAAGTATTTTAATAAAAAAACGGTGTAATATCGCAACTTTGTAATAGTTTGTAAACAATTATCTTTAGAACCGAATGAAATAGAATAAGTGCAAATGCAATGCATTTTTTCCATCAGATTTTTTTTTCAAATATTCCTGATCGCAGAGGTAAACAATTAAAATGTATAGTGTCTTCACAAACAATTATTGCATTCCAAATTCCAGTTACATTCTTCTTCTCATGATACAATTTTTACAAAATTGACTTAAAATGTGAAAACATTTTATAATAGGCTCGATTCTCATTATGCAAGGGGAAAAAATCATAATTAGGAACGAAAAGAAAATAATTTTCTAAAAACTAGAAGCTTTTCAAATCATAAGTATCATCGTAATTAATAAATAAATTTTATAATTAATAGAAACTTTGTTTAAATCTGAAGTTTTTCTCTTTTTATTACGATATCAGCAAGACAAAATATTTCTCATTCTCCTAAGAATAGCTGGAATTTTCCTTTTAATATTCCTGATGTAGATTAGATGTAAATTGTTTTAATAAAAATAATACTGAAAATAAAAATACTGCTACTATAATTTCATCCTCAATTCTTTGTGATATCAGTGCGTATCTTACATTTTTAACATTAATTCTAATTTTTTTTTAATTTTCAAAATTTTTAAAATAATTTTTAAAAAATTAAATTGATTATTTAAAATTTACGTTGTCCTTAAGCATATATAAATATGCCTCTATTTATCTATAATAAAAGTACATGTAAGATTAAAAACCTGCCCAGCTTTATTTCTTACAGAAAGATTAAGAGATATTTAAGGATTAATTTATTTAAAGATGTTTATAAAAGGGAGTCAGTATATTTTCTTTGCAGGTCAAAAAACGAGTGATACTTCATTGCAAACAAATAATTATAAAATTATTCTATTTGCTTATTATTTGTAATTAGAAAAATTTAATTAATAATGTTTTCATCAGAATGCCATGCATTATTTTATAATTACCAAATTCATTCAAATATGGAAATAAATAATAAAATTGAAAAATTATTGAAAGAAATGTATCGTGATAAAAAAAAGTTCTTTGATTTATTTAATTATATTCGCTACTTTACAAGATATTTCATCTTATATTAGTTAAAGATACTTTTTAAAAATGTCATAATGATAGTGGATAAATGAAATATGTAACGCGTTTGTAGCACTGAGTGCTTAAATTTATAACATGTTTTAAATTTATGTCTTCTTCTTTAATAGTACCTTATATTTTAATTTTGATCTTCCATTTTCTTTTTATTTTATATTATTGAAGATTTCCAAAATTGTAGTCTTTCTTGGTTTTGTAGGGTTTGCATTAAATGATTAAACTTATTATGATTAATAAATTTAAATAATTACTTGTTTATCACATCTTTCTAAAAATTTATATTAAGTTACAGGCTGCAAAGTTGTGTGTATATTTTAAAAAGTGTTTTTGTAATTAAAAAAATGCTTGAAATTTTAATCACTTTTTAGTTAAAAATGGAGATAGGCGACATTAGAAAATGTATTGCCTATGATTTCCCCTAACAAAATTAACTATACGAATTTTGTTAATGTGTTTTAGAGGAAATTTAATACCATTTGTTCGAACAAAATTGAATTTAAAAATTCTGAATGAGAATTTCGATTTATTTTCCAAATGATAAAGCAATAAAAAGAAACGAACTTTGCAATAATCAAACAGATGATCAAAACCCTTTGTTTATGGTGCAGAGGAAAATTTACCAAAAACTTACCGCTGAGACTGAGAAAGAAACAAGTATATACATTTCCCTTTTGCAATGTTTAGAATAAAAGATTTTCGATTTCATCTGACTGTCCTTAGAATTCTTTATCTTTCACATCATTGGCAATCATAAATGCAATCAGCTGAAGGAATGACCAATCATTTTCTGCTACAGAACGGTAGCAAATGTCAAAATTATTTTGATACATTATCTGCAAGGAAACATTTGTGAATTAGAAGAATATGATTAGTAATATCCAAATCAAATTCCAAATATTTTCATGGCAGGTAAAAATCAATATATGATTTAGGGTTAACAGAAAGAGAAGAAACGTATAAATACAAAGCTACTTATTTTTTTCCAAAAATATTAAGCCTTTTCCTTATGAAGAAGAGGAACCAGATGAACTTATCACCAGAATTTACCCAACTAATTAATCATTGTTTATTCATATCTTATAACTAAGAAAATATTATACAATATTTGACTGTAAAAAAAATCAAAATTTTTTAATAAAATTCCTTTTGCTAATCTTGCTGAAATAAATTCACTATCCTACATGAGCGATTTTATTTAAACATCTATCCCAGAGAATAAGTCAACTAAACAAAATCCAAGTAAATAAATAAAATCAATCAGTTTTTAGCACATTGCTAAAGTATTCAGAACGTGCATCACGTTCAGCATAGAAGATTAGAACAGTTCTCCTCCTTTTAGAATCATGTGACTGAACTATGTTTGTATAATGGGTTTGGGGGGGCTAGTAAGGTTCACCAAGCGGTAATCTTTTTTTTTCCCTTTTTATACACTTTTATTTAAGTTTACATATTTCGTGATTCTAAAGTAGGGTTTCTATAATCAATTTTTTATTCATATCTTGATATGCTTGAATTTTGTGATTTTATACACCTAACATGCTCGATCGCGATGCACTATTTTGATGCTTTTAAAAACCCGGCTATCAGTTAATCAATTATTTTAATTAAATTTGATATCACATGGCAGGAATTTGTGAAGAATAATATTATATTTAGAAATTATTGAGAGAAAAATTATTATAAGAACTAATATTTATAACAATGAACAATAAACTGAACACCAAAAAGCAGATGAAAATTCAAATAAAAAATCTACTTTTTTACATATTGTGTGAAAAAAATGTGTGTTTCAAAAACTTTAATCAAATCTATAATTGATTCAAAATACTTAAAGAGAATTAAATTTTACAAATTTGGATGTCATGATATTCAATATTGTTTTCAGGTAGTTTGATTTAAAATTCATATCAGAAGGAAAATTTAAGAACGCTGCTAAAAATGTTTTGAAATATATTTTTAAAAAACTATGGGCAAAACAAAATAAGAAATATGGTAAGTAAAAACCCTTACACGTCCTAGAACTTTTAAATAACTGCGTATTATTTCTAAAATTGAATTCGCTCAAAGCGTGTTTTTAAGTTGTTCAAATCATTTTGAAAGAATTTTTTTAACTTTATGGCTATTCATTTCATTTTCTGATAAAGGGAAGGATATTAAATCGAAAGAGATTAAATTAAATATCGTTTTACAGATGGTAAAAAACGTAATTGGAAAAATCAAAGTCATCTTTGTTACTAGTGGATGTAGGAGCTTCTTTTTCAGCTGAAAATAATCTCATAGTAGAAAAAAAATTTCAGTTGCTTAAATTGCTTCTTATATTTTTGTTATTTCTGGTTGGGCAACCATTTTCTTTCGGAGATTAAGTTTCTATTAACATATAAGCTGCCGACACACTGATATTCGGTTTAAAAAAGGAGAAAAACAATAATAGTTAGAAATTAATAAGAAATTCTTTTGTGCTAAGGAAAGAGTATTATAGAATTACATTCAAAAACATCTGTTATTTCACTTTTTTTCGCTTTTTGAAAGCGAAAGAGAGTTTAGCATGAAAATCATACAATTAAAGCACATACATAAAAACTAAAATTCATCCCTTCTTCACGAGATATTCTTTTATAAAAATGGAGTATAAATATCTAATTTAATAGAAGGAATGATGAATTTCATTAATATGGCTCTATCCATCGGGGAATTTTGATCGTGTGTATGCATGGAATTAAGAATCTCTGACGAAAATGTGAGTCAAAAGAATGCAATCAATTTCTCCTTCAGAATAAGAAAGAAAATTTAAAGGTGGTTCTGATTAAATTTAGATTCTCGGTCTTGTTATTTTTTTTATCAGAAGCTCTCTTTAAGATGTTTAGAAATTTACAATTATTATAAAATTAATCTTAATTTTCTTTATTAATTCGTAAACTTTCTAATCAATTATAGATAATATCATCATTTGATACGTCTTTTTTACCACTATTTGGGAATTGGGTGATTTTGGGATGCATGTTATTGTCATATGGCCTATATTGCTGGAAAAATTTCAACAATCTATAAAGTTCAAAAAAAATTATAAAGAGTTGGAATAAACTTTATCGTCATATTTTTAAGAATTGCATATTTATTGGAAATTTATCTGAAAGTCTTATGAAGCTCTATATAAAATAAATTATAATAAATGCAAAGAAAACAAACAGTTTTATACTTACATTTGCATTTATTGCAAAACTTTAAGAGAAAGATAAAAGCATAAAAATAAAAATCAAACCTCCACACAGCAATGAAAATATGAATATAAAATATCTAAAGATGAAATTTGCCATTCTTACTTCAAATTAAAATTGTGATAGTTATATTGACATTGAAAAAAATGTTTATTAATGCTATGTGTTACCTTAAAGTTTTTAAATGAATTTTTGTTTTCATTTTTTATATTCGCTTTTAAATTTATAATTTCTTACAACTTTGTTTAAAGAAATAGAGCCAGTAAAGGTACATAGGCAATTTTCCAGTTTTCTCAACAAATCCATTTCTATCGAAATTTTTAAAATTAAGTTTAAAAAAGCGCTACGTCAAAAAGAACGAATTCGTTATTTTTATGAAAAGAACATTTATCTAACATCTATTTGAAATCTTTCAAATTTAATAAGAAAAAATTCTTTAAAATTCAAAAATTTTAAAAATATTTTTTAAAAAACTAGAAACTATTGTCCAAAAGACATGATATTTGGCAGATAAAGGATTTAAACAGCTTGAAATATAAATGATAAATAATCTAAAATAATTATAGCCACTTGTAATCCAACTTCTATATAGCTAAGTTCATGAAATACTATGTGACTCATAGAAGAAACATAAATATTTTGAGAAAATTTATCACATATTTTTAAATATCATTCAAAATCCTGCCAAGTCACACAGGCTATTACATTTTGTAAAATCTATAACTACACGGAAAAAAAGTAAATTTAGAGAGATCAAAATAAGAAAAATGTTTTTTTGGCTTTGGCTTTTTAAAATGAAATATCTCTTTTTTGCTAAAATAAACAAACACTCAAATCGCTGAAAGGATCTATTTGTAGCATTAGCGGTATTTGCCTCAGATGCATTCAAGTACATCGACTTTATTCCGATTCGTAATCCTGTGAAGTTACGAGAGTCAGTAAGGCCTAAGTATTTTAGAAATTTATTAATTTCTTTCTTTTACAATAATGACTGTATATGCATTCAGAATATATATATAATTAATTTTAAATATATATATAATTATCTAAATGAGTTTAAAATTATTTATAATAAAATATAGATTGGAGCTTTATCTTTCTAAGTATATGGAATTCGCCAAAGATGTCTATGATACGGCTTAAAATTTCCCATTCTTGGGATTTCCTGTAGATTAATACATTTTATTTAACCAGCGTACATAACATTAACAAATGTTGTTCATATATTTAAACAACAAAATTAATAAAAAAAATACATTTAAGTTCAGCAAAGAAACAATACAGTAATGTAAGGAGAACCAAAGATTCTCCTTCATTTTTAAAGAGCTAATGCGAAAATAATAACATGGTATATGTAGCTAAAAGAAAAAGGATGCTAGCAAGCATTTGAGGAAATGTGTTCCCCTAAAATTCAGATTTTAACGGAATTCCGTACATAAATGATAGTTTCCAAATTCTCTATCGGAATACAGTTTCTCCGTCGATCAATGAAAGCATTTTTTCAAAGAAATGTATCTCTTTAATGGCATAATATTTCCACTGCAAAAAATATTGCGATGTCCCCTCATAGCTATAAAACTTAATTTCTTTTTTTGTTTGAAAATAACTTTGATGTTGAATCGGGCTTTATTTTAACACTCAATCGATGCTTTTATCAAAATTTGATGATGAAAAGAACTCTACTGAATGTATAAAGGTTTAAAATTGAAAGGAAGTGAAATTTGAATTTTGTGAGAGATTGACTTGTCCATGAAGTAACAAAGGGAAACGGTATAAATGTATGTAGATTCTAGACAAAATAAACGGCAACATGGATTAATTTCCTATCGTTAAGTATTTACTTTTTCATATCACTTATCATTTCATCATAAGATAAATCATATCACTGACTCACCAACTCGTCTCGAAGACACATGGATAAAAAACTGAATGACCGGACCGCCGCTACAGCAACACTGGCGAGAACTATGGTTGAGTCCTAAGGGCCATCACCGACCACTGTACAATCTTTTCCTAAGGAAGTACATTCCGTCATCGATGGGAAGAGCCAGACACCCACCTCTTCGTGTACTCTCCAGAGTAGCGAGAACCTACCACCATGTCGGAAACCTCATCTTCAATTACGAGGGGCCCCACCCGGGGGGGGGGAAGTTAATACTGTATATAAATTAGTCTTGATGGATTCATCGATATAGTATTTTTTAATTTCAAATTTTAGTATTGGAAATCCTTCACTTAAAATCCCTGACATTGTTCTGCACATTGTGATAGAAAGGTACAAAGCATTACTTCTAATTTTTTGTCATTTTACCTAAAATTTGAACTTTAAATTAGAACCTCAACTATTTATGAAGTTAAATTTTATTTGCAAGTTCAGCAATATTTCAAAAATTTTATTAAGAATATGGATTAAGCAGACACTTATATAACATGGGAAAATATATCGTTTGTTCATATCTTTATTAACCACAACGGAACACAATTCTAGGAAGAATTATTTATAGTAACAGAGGAAATTATTTGAGATTTATTAAATTAAAAAAAAATAGATTGTTATAAAATCTGCAAGAAATATTTTTAAAAATTAAATGAAAATATACGGGAACATGAATGTTATTATTAAAAGGTTTGTTGTTTTTAATATCATGTAGAAATAATTTTTGTACTGTAATGTTTTCAGAAATTTGGTGAAAATTGTCAAAATTTCGTTTAATTTTTAGTAAATTAAAACTTCAAGAATATTCAAGAAAAAGAATTGAAGTTAAACGTTCCCACCTTTCCAATTTATTGTATCCAATTAGGCAGTTCTAAATCTAATGGTCTGTCCTGTTCTTTACCAACGTATAAAAGCATCAGTCTTCATATTAGCAGATATACAAACTTACTAGTACTGATTATATAATATGAATTTTAGGCAGATGAAATAACTTCAAATATTGGAGGAATTTATTGTGAAAATTTCTGTCATACACATTTTGCCTTTACATTCTATACAACGCATTAGGTTAGAAAAAGAAAAGTTTTTATTGTTTCATATGTATATATCTATACTTATAACAAAGCTCAATGTGTCTGTGTGTGTGTGTTCGCGCTCTACAGGCCAGACCATTCAATCTACAGCTACCAAATTTGGCATGTGTATACCTTGGAGGCCGGGAATGTGCACCTGGGGGTTAATTTTTCGATTTTTTAATTAGAATTTTATTTATTTAAAAATTAAGCGAAATTTTGGCGTTTTTCTGCTTAACATCCGAAAATATTACCGCGCAAAAAAGATTATTACATCAAGTTAAAAATAAAAAATTTATCTTTTAAATGATACCAATTTTTTAACCTTAAAATTAAATTTCTGCTTTTAATGAATTTTTAAATAAATATTTTAACTATATTTTTCAACATTTTTTTTCGTACAAAATAAAAATAAAATTTAAGCTGCACGAGCACGTTTCGCATTCATGGGAAAAAATTAGCTTTTTTCGAAGAGTTGCCATCACATTGATTAAAACTCCAATTAAAAATAAATTAAATCTTTTTGGAAATGAAATCTGCAAAAATATAATTTTCGGCACGTGTCTGTAGGAAATGAAGCAAATATGAAATATTATTTTTTCTAAAAAATAAATTCAAGAAAAATTATTTTATGATCTTTTACACTCTATATATTATTAATCCAATAAATCAGTTTTATTTTAAGGCAAGTTTTGTTTAATATGAACAGGATATTCATTCAAATTAGGGCAACACAGCTAATTTGTAAACCTTTAGTAAGACACAGATCTGCTAAAATGATCTAAATGGAAAATGATTATATTTTATGTAACTTGATTCAATAAATGCTCTAATAAATAACGAATTTTTGATTTTACATAAAGCTTCTGCTGTGGAAATCACGATAAACAAAATGCTCTTGAAACACTAATATTTTAAATAAAAATAGTTAATTTCCAATCAACTGAATCAATCACTTAAACTGACTGATTTATGAATATTTGAATATCACTATTCAATAAAAAAAGGATAATTTTAGATTTTCCATCGATCGTTTCAAAGAAAATACGCCAATCAGGGCGCAGGTTTCTCAAGATTAATTGGCCTAAGATTATGAAAATGTTGAGTTTTTCTAACTTTTTAACATTCAAAACTTCATAAATAAGTCTTAGTTGATCGTGGAAAATAGAAACATTCATTCATTTATTTAAAATTTGGTGTGTCCAGAATATTTCTCAGAATATCATACCTTACTGCATTAAATTTAGACTTCATAATTTTTGAAATATATTTATAGGCCGGAACAAAATATTATTATTGATTTCATTTCAATCCTTTTGAAAGCAAAACTAAAAACTGAATTTTATGCTGAATCTGAGAAATTTTTGTTGAATTATTGTTTCAGATATTACATAAATTATGAAAAATATTTTGTAGTTCACATAAGACTTAAATACCGAGCGATTCTGTTTGCAATACTCATATTCAATAATAATAATAATAAATAAATAACAATAAAGATGATAAATAAAATAAAATGCTTGGTTTTATTAAAAAATATCTTTATATTAATTGCAATTTCATCATTTCCCCTTTAAATTAAAGTTGAAGTTTTACCGGGAATGACAACAAATTAGCAAAATATATATAGTAAATTGAACGAAACGATCTAAACAACAGTATAAGTTTGGTATGACTATCAAAATTTGAAGATTAAAAATGTTTTTTTGAGAATTTATTAAGAGACCAGTTACTTTAAATATTTAATTGAAAATTGTAGCGAGCGGTAATACTGGCGAACCGGCTGGTCGCCAAAGGCGGCTAGTTCAAAATAAATAGAGGAAAAAGTTTCACTCCTCCAGAATAAATTAAAATTTAATTTACTTGAGTTTACAACACTGCATTTTTTTTTTTTTTTTTCATCTGCCCTGGTAAAAGATTAAAAATTCACATCTGAAATATCATGAATAGAAGAAAATTTAGAACTGAAAAGTAAAGTAATGCTAAGATCTTTATTTTCAGATAAATTAAAAGCATTTGCATTTAACTTAGAAGCAAAAATTTCATTAATGGTGTTAATTTTATATTTAGGATTCCATCCAAAAATATGTTGCATTAAAAATATGTATTGGATCAAAAAAGAATATTGATGTGTAAAAGAAATAATGTTTTTTCTCCCCCACATTCATGCAAGTACATAAAAAATATTTGGAAAAAATATTTCAAATTAAATTCACTGAAAGAATGCAAATGAATAATATTGGAATATAAATGTAGAATATTTTATGCAGTTGTTTGGTTGTTATTATTTTTCGATTCTTATATTTTACGGATTCTTTCTGATATAAAATTATCCTTTTTATGGAAAATTCAGCGATATTCTGCTTAACAATTTCAACGAAAAATAGATACATGTAAATAGTATTAATACAGAAGAAAATAAATTCACCTACTTGATACTTAGAACTGTGAAATCGTTTTTAAGGAAGCTAAAATTGAATGAACAAAAAATAAAATCTTATTCCGTTTAATCTCCTTTAATGCAAATATTATATACTCTTGTTTACTTTCTATTAGTGTAGTGTGTTTAGTTTCTATTAGTGTCTAATTAGTGTAGTGTGCTTTCTATTTTCTCAATGAGAAAAATAATCCAAAATCATTTAGAAACCACATGCCTCGATAAATATTGATTATTTTAGTTAAGTCTATTTTTTGAATCCTTATTATTAAAAGAAATTCAAGGTTTCCTAGCTGAAAATAAACTCGAATACAGAACGGATGTCGGATAAAATGCATGTGCCATAAAATGGAGTCACAGTAGTCTTTCCTGAACTTTCCTAACTTTCCTGAACTAACACAGAAGTTTACTGAACTTTGCCTATTACTTTGTTTTGGCTGGCAAACTGGCTGACTCGCTACTAAAAACAAAACATTGTGGAATGGTTTTTAATATCGCTTCATTTTTAAAACTAACAAAATTCATCTTGCCACCTTGTATGTTTAATTATATCATAAATTTTTATGACATTTAAGAGTGGGCAGATTAAAATTTATTTTATCAATGTATGTGTTTAATTAAAATGGAATTGCTTCAGAGCTTAAGAATTTTTTTATCCAATACAATAATTCGTAAAAAATGTTTCGTGCATCATTATTATTGGTTAAAAAAGCATATCTTTTATAGAATAACTAATTCCAGTGTCTCTAAAAATTATATCTTAGAGTTGATATTGAAATATATCAGACAAATAGAAATCTTCGCACTGTTTCTCTCTAGTTTCGCTTTTTGCCTAGGACTAGAAATATGACTCGTGCTTATAATACGAATTAAAATTCAATTAACACAATAAACAACTTTAATGATATTTAATAATCAAGCATAATGAATAGAAGTAAATAAATGTGTAGCATTTCAAAATATTATATAATGAATTATCAGCAGCTAAATTGAAACATATTGCATAATATTATTATACACAATACGTTTCTGAAAAAATTGGTCAAGAATGAAAATATTTTTGGAATCTTGAGGATCTCTGATTTCATAATTAATTTCAGCTCAAAAGCCTCTCCTCTGATGATAACGATCATTTGATCCCCGAAACCCTCAACTGATAACGGCAAAAAATAAATCACTCTCATGCGTATCTAATATTTTAGAAATCAAATAAAAATTCAAAGTCATCAGATTTTCAAAGTTTTCTGCCTACGGAAAAACGCAGCGATGGCGGAAACGGCTGCGATGGATACTTTCATCAAACTTTCTTAGAAAATGCAGGGATAGAAATCTCATTATAATCCATATATTTTTCTCACTTTTCATGAATTGCATATTTTAATTATTCGAGGCAATTAAATATATTATTTAAAAAAATTGAATTTCCTTTTATTGAAAAATGATAATTTACATTAAGGAATATTGTAAATCACTAATTTTTTTGTTAATGA
>JAPMOR010002379.1:39416-52378 GCA_026543865.1 Argiope aurantia
ATCCCTAATAAGATATAAATAAATATAAATTATGTATATAAAAATATTACTAGGGTTCATTATTTTCATCCTCATTTTGTTACAATATCTGCATATCAAACCGGCTCCTTTTTTATATACTAATTCTATGTTTCTAATTTAAAATCTAATTTTAAAATTCTGTCGATATGCTATATTTATGCATAAAATATGTAAAATATAAATTAACATCTGCTCCCTTATAGTGGAAATACATGCAAGTGTAAATTCCCGTTCCAACGATGTTGCTTGCAAAGTGCTTACGGAATTATTTGATGATTAATTTGTTTAAAGATGTTTTCAAAAGAGTCCAATATATTTTATTTGCACTTCACCGCTTTAGAAATGAATTAGCTCTGTATTTACGGTTGAAGAGCTAGCTGCATTTGAATAAAAGGTTCATCATTTTAAAGTAGGTTTTGAAGGTATGTAAAGGAAAAGTGGAAAATTAAAGATGAAACTTGAGCTTCAAAGGGCGATTAATACTTAATTATAAGCGTGAGCAAATTATTCTAGCTTAACTGTTACTCTTAAATTATTAATTAATTAAAGCTGTTTTATTATTAGCTGCTGAATTATTTAATTAAAGCTGTTTTATTTAGAGTTCCATGATTTCATTTGTGATTACCAATTTCATTCAAGTCAGGAACTAAATAAAAAATTAATAAAAGAAAAGCAACTAATTAACCCTGCAGTGCATCATGTAGCCATTTGGCTAGAAGTTTTATTTCCATTTATAAGTTTACCCGACGGTTCAAAAGGGTATCAATAAACATTGGAAATCCTTATTTTTATTTATTTTTTATAAACATTTATAGAAAAGACCTACATATGGCAATAACTAGGCTAGAATTTGATTTAATCTATAAACATGAAAAAATACCGAGAAAGCTGTTGCATACATAATTCTACCATTAAAGATGCCAGCAAAATATTATTTTTGGCATTGTAAAAAATATATACTGGTAAAAAATTGCTTTTATTTTTATTGCAGTATTATTATAATATGATTTGCGTCACTGGGATATTATTTAATTCCTAATGTAGTCTATTTTCCATAATTTAAATTATTTTTTTAATTTCACGAAAAAATATAATTTGGTGATCCTAATTATCCTTTTAATGATCCTAAATTGCATGCAGCTATTCAAAACACACACGCACGCACACACACACACACATATATATATGGGCTTTTTTTAATTATATTCATTACTTTACAAGAAATTTCTTCTTATATTAGTTTAAAGATACTTCTTAAAAATTCTATAGTGATAGTGGTTTGATAGAATGTGAAATACTTTTGCAGAACTAAGCAGTTTAAGTTTGTAACGTATTAAATTTATATCCATCTCATCCACTTTATTTGTATTATTGTTTATACTTTAAAGAATTATTGTCTCAAACATATTTAATTAATTATTAGTTGCATTATATTTTCCTAACAACTGATGACATGTTAGAGGATTTTAAAGCCTTCTTGCATGTCTTGCCTTCCCCTGTTTTGTTAATAACAGCTGTGCTTGCAATTTCTAATAACATTTTGGTCAAAAAGAGAAAAAATAACTCCAAAAAATAGCATAAAAATCTAATAAATTTGATGTGGCGTAATAAGCCTTATCATACGAGTTTTGTAAATATCTCTAATGGAATCTTAACGCAACTTCCATGCGTCTAATGTAAGTTTAAAATCTCTTATGTGAATTTTGACACATTTCCCAAATAATAAATTTATGGGAAAAAAGAACTTTCCTATAATCTGTAAGATGGTCTTAAACTTTAGCTTATAGTATAGAAGAAGCTTCAAAAGTCCTCTTGCCTCTGAGATTTTGACAAAAAAACAGGTGTTTGCATTTTTTTTTTTTTTTTGAAATGATTGCAATGTAAGTTCTGAGGTTTCCCTTGACTCTCCGCAGAATTCTTCTCCTTTTCTATGTTGGCAACTATAAACTGTGAAATGTTAACAAATTAGAATATGGGATTGCTACGACCGATCAAATGCTTAAAGAAGAAAGAGATCATTTTAGTAGAATGAGTGGAATCCTAAGTGTTTTCTAGTGTATCTATTATACCAGTGCGCAAAGAAAGTTAATATTCTTTTGATACAACATTTGTAAGAAAAGGCTTTCAATCAGAAGAATGTGATAGGCAATATTTCTACATTGAATTTCAAATATTTATATCAGGTAAGAAATCAATATAAGATTTAGCATAGATAGAACAGCACAAATAGAAACAAAGAAAACATAGATAGAAAAGAACAAAAAGAAACTAAGCTTTAAACATATCGTAAAGTACTAGCTTTAATGATAGTTCTTAGTTGATATTTTTAATTCAAAAAATATCAAAGATTATATGTTATGTGAAATCAGATAAATCGCCATGTTAAAGCAAAAAAAAAACCTTCTTATAGAATTGATACAATCACTCCATAGAAGTACTTTTGACTATAAAACGAAATGTTGAATTTTTTAAATTAAATTCTTTTTCCTTCCCTATATAAATAAAACCCCGTCAATTATCTAACATGCATTCCAAACATAACTGAAATGAAGGAAATCTGAACAATAAATGATATTAGTCACAGGGGAAATGATTAGTTCACAGAGGAAATTAAGAAGTTTACGCAAAAAAATTCTTCATTGCCCTTTAATTTAACTTGAAGTGTTTCACGCTTGTGAAGACGGTTTGCAAGAGTTTTGAAATTTTATAAATTTAGATATTCTCGATATGTTATTTTAAATATTTTCTGAAACTTGAGTAACAGATAATTAATAATCGTTTAACTAATTTCTATTCTATACGAGAGATGTCACATAATAAAGAATTTGAACAAAATGATAATTTCAAGAAATGATATTTATAAAAATAAATAAAAAATTATTCACTAAGAGGTCAATTTGCAATTAAAATAAAAAAAATCTGTATTTAAACAGACTAATAAGAGAAAGTGTTTTTTTAAAACCTTCAATAAATTTTATTAATTTTTCAAAACTCTTGAACAGAAACTAAATTCCACAAGATTGGATACTTAGTAAGGAATCAAGCAAACACTTTCACTCAGATTTTGTTTTCATATTAAACATTATATTATTTATGACACTGAATATGAGCGTTTCGTAAGCATATTGTTTTTGCTTATTATTTTCATTTTAGTTTGTTTATATCTATGATGAAAAATTCTTTTTCCAAGATATAGTTAAAAAAATTATTTATAAAACAGATAGCTTTGAGAAAGATCTTATTTTTCTTATTATAGATCTCATTAAATGCATGAGAAATTAGCTTAAAAAGCAACCAAAAATCGGTAAGTCTATGAAAGCTGCAAATAAATGTAATAATATGAAAGGAAAAACATCATTTATTTATTTAAAAAAGAATATATATAGTACTACGTTCCTTGTTAGTCCCAAACTACAATAAATATGCATTTTTCTCAGAGTGGCTATGCATTAATTTATAAATAAAAGTCACCGTTGTGAAAATTATAGATTAAAAATATATTAATCATGGAAAAATGAACTATGCTGCAGTGTCTCTGAATCTCTTTATTTTAAAATTAATATCTAGAAAATTTATATTTGAAAATTTTGATGTGCAATTTGCTTTAAAAATCATATCAGAGGGATAGATGATATTTCCCACGAATTTTTTTTTTAAATTTTCCAAGGCTATACTTTAGCGAAACTTTTGGCCGGAGAATTTTTTTTTTTTCCATCTTTAAATTTCGCGGAACTTTTATGTTATTTAAAAATATATATTGATTCAAATCCCGATTACTAGTTATTCAAATTATTTCGAGGGAAATTCTAAATTTTATGGCTGTTCAAAAATCATCTCTTATCAATAGAAACGAAACTAAACTGAAATAGATTGAATTAAAACATGATTAATATATTAAACAATTAAAATATCTTTATATATCTTAGGAATTCTTAATATAAGATTTTCTTTTCAACCCAAAATAATTTCATTTATAAAAAATAAATTATTATATATTTAACTTGCTTATTATATTTTCAAATGTCTGGTTCTGAAACTCTGTTTATTTAGAGATTAACTGCTGGAACCCAAATTAAAAGATGAACACGAGAAAAATAATAATAACATACAAAAATAAATAAGAAATTTTGTTACACCAAATAAAAAATAATTCAAAATTTTCATTTGGTTCATCTGTTACTTTTCCTTTTTTCTCTGTTTTCCGGAAAGATAGAGTTTAACATGAAAACCACACATTTAAAGTGCAGACATAAAAACAATAAATAAGCCGTTTTGTTCATAGAATCTTCACTTCAAGAAATGGAGCAAAAAACGTTTAACGTAATGGAAGGAATGATGAATTTCGTTGAAATATGACTTCATTCATCATAAAAACTTCATTTAGTTTATGTATGAAATTATGAATCTCTCAATGAAATCTAAGCTAAGAGAATGAATCGATTTCCTCTTGGGAAGAAGAAAGAAAATTTCAAGGTGAATATAGTTATCAGCAGATTCTTTTGCCATGTTTTTTATAAGTAGTTCTTCCCAATGTAATAAACGTTTTCAATTATTGTGCATTAATCTTTGTTGCTGGTTAACCAGTTATTACATACATCATTATTTGATAATTTTCTTAACCAGATACAAATTTGAACCGTTTTTCTATGTAATTCAACCTACTTTCAAAGGGAAAACTGCAAGAACATTATTATTTATTTATTTTTGCAACGAATAAGGGCATAAAACATTTATTATTATTCATTTCCTTATGTGAAATCATTGCAATGCTGTATATGAATTAAATCATATTAAATTCAGAGAAAAGAAAAAAGTTTTATGCTTACATTTTCATCTATTATAAAAATTTAAGAGTACTATCAAAGCATAAAAATTGAAAACTTGCATCTCCACAGCATTTAAATATAATAATATAAAATACTTTAGGCTGATAAGGCCACTTTTATTCCTAACTAAAACTGTGATAGCTGTATTGATCTTGGAAAATGTGAAAACCACATGGTTATTAAAGCTACTATTAATCATGTGGTTAAAGTGTATGTACTATTTAAGTTTTTAAAATAATTTTAGATTTCATTTTCATTTAACAGGACCAGTAAAATTAATTCGGACACTCAAAATTTGTTCACTAAATCCACTTGCAATAAAGTTTATTTCAATTAAACCAAATTGCAATGGCATAACATTGTTATTTCTATGAAAGGACACATTTAGCTGCATTTTAAATAATTCGAATGTAAACAAATCAAAAGCTGATCACTTCCTAATATTTTGTAAATATTTATGAAACTATAGAAAGGTTAAATTTAATATGTTAAACTAACGCACATGAGATAAAGAAAGGCAAGTAATTAAGTAGAGATAATGTATTTTAAATGATTAATAACAAGAAGGTACAATAAACAATAATGATAATATTTCTCTTCGACTATGTGTATGAAATGTGATTCAAGCAAGAACCATGGATATTTTGAGAAAATCCATCACATCTTATTTAATAGCATTGAAAGTCTACCAAATTTTATTTCAATTCAATAATTACAAAAAAAATTGTAAATATATGAGTTGAAAATGAGAACGCTCTCTATGAAAGGCAATCATAAGCAGATTTCCTCATCCACAACAAAGAGTATATGAGTGATAAAATTAAGCACGTTTTTGTAACATCTCTTTGATTTTCTTTTCAAGGAAATAGAACCCATTTACGTTAAAAGCTTATCTCAGCTAAGAGGCAGGATTAGAAACATTGGCAATATTTTTATCATATGCCTTGGATAAAAAACATCATCTATTTTCTAATTTGTAAACTTCTGCTATTACGAGAAACTGTAAGACCGATATATTTTAGAAATATCTTGTTTTATTATTTTCACATTAGAGTAGGTGTAAGTATTCAGAATTTTTTAGAATATTTATTATTTGTAATAAGAGGTATTAAGAAATTGCTCCTATATATATATATATAGTAAATAAAAGTAATATATATATAAATGTAATATATATAAAATGTATATATATATAAATGATAAGCCAATGACCTTCAACCTTGGCAACAATTTTTTGACAAAAATGACGATTATGGAAATCGCAAGCATTATGGTACTAACTTTATTAGGAATCTAGGTCTGAAAATTCCTTTGAAAAAATTCATATGCCCTTATTCCATGTCGGGAAAAGTATAAACTTCTGAAGAGGCGTTCAAATGAGGAATTCTTTTTCTGTAGTGTGATCCTTCAGCGGTATTCTTTATTTAATTGACTATTTGAAATATTCTTGTTTTGCTGGTTTCTACAAAAAGATTTCTTTATTGTACAACTTGCCTGAGATTTTCTACCTGCTCTCCATGTTCTTCGGAATATTCATAGAATAAATAGCTTTCGATTATCCAGCTTGTTGGGCTAAAATCGTCATGTACCCATCGTATCATTTCCGTAAAAATACCTCAGAGCTTCAAAACTTCAAAATGAGTGAATACCTCTCACATATTTCCTTAATAACAAGGAAATATGTGATTAAGCATAATAATGTGTATTCTTATGATTTCATGCCCCTTAATTCTGTTTGTTTTTCCAATATGTATGACATTAACAATCACTCATATAGTTCAAAAGGAAAAATTAGGCAATTTGGGAAGCTAAGCAATGAATCGAAGCAATAATGATGTGAGGCAGGAGAGCGAAAGTTTCACCCACTTTTTAAAGAGATAATGGAAAAATAATTACATATTATATGCAGCTAAAGGAAAGAATTCGCTAGCAAACATTTCAGAATTCTTGCTCATCAATCCTCTAAGAGCCATTCTTCAAAGGAAACTTGATATATAAATTATGGCTTTCAAATTTTTCTTTAGAATGCAGCTCGTTTATTTAATGAAAGAATTCTTTTTTTCAAGAAAATGTATTTCTTTAATTGCTTGTTATTTCTATTGCAAAAAAAATTGTGATACACCGCAGTATCTATTAGACGATTTCTTTCTTTGTTTCAAATTTATTTCGATCTTAAATTCGGCAAGACTTTTAAAAATTGATAGATCGAAAGACTTTACTCAGTCGTTTGTCAATGAAAGAAGTTATAAAATTCTACATTTTACTGAAAGCGAAATTTCTAACTTGTTAGGAATAATCCTGTTTATAATTAACAGAAGAAAAGTAAATGATCGTCAGTAGATTTTACACAAAATAAGCAACGTGCATCTTTTCCAACTCTTGGATGTTATGATTATTGTGCCGTATTAACTGATTATAATATTTTATCTTTTAGCATGGCAAACGTTTTATAAATATAGAGCATAACTAAATAACTTGTAGTGGTACTGGGTGTTAGTGGCATTATTATTCTTAGTAGAATTTTGAAACTTCTCTGGTGGATTCCATGTGTCAGGAAAAATTTGGTGTAGGATAATTTGTTTTGTTGTTCAGTGGATGGAATATTTGCTGAAATTCTTCGCCAAAAATTATTTTTATTTTTATTTAATTTCTAGTTAAAACCATTGGTGTGGACTTTTGAATTATTTTATGATAATAAATAAATTTAAATAATTCATATAGAGCTAAGAAGATATTTATTTAAAAATATATATGATACAAAATTTAGTTACATTTTTACTGCCTATAAGTGAAAATTAAAGGTTCCACTTCTAAGAAATATTAATTCAATGAATCGTATACATGCACATAAAGTTGACAAACCTAATTTCAAAGCATTAGGGCTTTCAGAAATTTCGTATCTAATTTATTTAAAAAAATTTGTGTGTTTCTACACATATATCATTTACTATTGACGCCGTTCATGTTGCCACATTGAAGACATCCGTCAATCATTTTAAATGGCATGTTGTGTGTAGTCGCAAATACTCCACTTTAAATTGGTACGTCTGTTTTGTTCAACGTATTTATCTTGCCCTGAATACATTAGATTTCTTCGTACGCAATACGTGATCCTTCATATAAAATAGGGGTGTGAATTTTTCAGCCGATTGATGTGTGATTGGATGTTTCTTTACAGTTTTCTTAATTTCATTTGTATTAATAATTAGTTTTTATTGTATATAGGAGATCTGAAAAATATTTCCCCACTTAGTTTCAAGCTTCAATATATTTTTTTAAACGATGATTACAGAAAACTTTCGCAAGCTCTATTTATATATTGCTTCTAAAATGTGGCTTTTTTTTTGAATTTATAGCTTGTAATACTACTAAATACTTGCAGAATAGGGAAATGATGTGATCTAACAAACTTTGCAAATAAACTTCATACAATGTTTCAGGCATCAAAAATCAGTCGGAACTTTTATAATATTGTGTTTTCACTTTTTCGATCATTTAGTAACAAGGATATATATTTTTATTGACATTATGTATCTCTTCATATTGCTTTTCTTTTAATTCTGCAACACTAATTTTTAATGCTCAGGGGTAAGTGTTTTTATTTGATACTTTTTGTAAATTAAAACCTTCTTTAAATTTTTTTTCGGCTGTTTGTGGAGTTTTTGTGATTTATTTTTATAATTACAGTCCAATCAAGGTTTCCAGCAGCTCTGTGATTCAGTGATACAGCAAATCTCAGCTCTTCCGTATTGACAACTGGCATTATTCTACGGCTTTCTTGCCTTTATTTCCTGAAGTTACTTAGTTATTGCATTTGCTAAAAAATCACCGTTTCTCTGCTCTTTGTTATATGTTGAATATTTATGCTTCGTATAATCAGATTAACATACCAGATTAAAATTTAAATGAACTTCTCTTTCAGCATCAGATCATCTCATTATGTTATTTATTTTAATATTCCCAAAAACGCATATTTATACCATTTAACATAAAGGGAAATTCTTTAATTAATTTATAAATGCCATTCTAGCACTTTTCATCCTTAAAAGCTGAAAATGTAACATATGATAATAAGAATATAATCTTGATCTCCCTCGTTTGTTAGCAACAAAATAAGTGTATGTAAACATTGCTAAAATCAATCTCGGGAATCTTAACTTCATAATGAACAAAATATTTTATCTTTTTGACTGCTTCTGTTAATTAATTTTAAATTATTGCCATATGAGCATTAATTCATAACAATAGCAACTGTTTTAAGGAAATAGCATTTTTATTTCTTAAGGATAATATTAATAGAATTATTAAATGTATGACGTTAGCATTATAATCATTATAAGTCAAACAAAGAACAATAAAACCTTATATGTTAATATGATATTTTCAGAGTACGGAGAAAGTATGGTTTAGTACTATTCTTACTTCAAATAAAAAATCTTTCATTGGGAAAAGAAATTTAAAAAAAATGTTAATAAAATTGAGAACAGAATGGGATTATTTTTTCGTAGAAATTAGCTCTAAACGTGTGAGCATTACGAATAAAATATAGAAAAGTTCCATCAAACCCTGAAACACATTTAAAAAAGCTTTCACAATATCTATATTAAAGCCGAAGAGGCATTTTTTTTAAGATCTGTATTTTTTTGTTTATTATGATTAAAACTGCTTAAATTAATATATAATTTAAAACAAAGCTCTTACTTTCCTTCAACACGAGCATATAGTTTAAATTCAATGCATCAATTTATAAATTCATAAGAAATACTCATTCAAATGTTATAATAAACTTGAAATATAAGAAAGAAGCATGTCAATTCGAATTGATATTTTTTTTTTCAAATAGCTCATTGTTTCAGAAATAGATACCTATAGATGCAGCAATTATTTGTTCTAGAACTTTTATTAGGCATATTTTAAAACGTATATTTTGGAGTAGGTTTTCATCACAAATAATCCATCGTGTGGCATGTCGTTTAGCGAAGCAAGTAAAGGCTGAAAAGAAACAATACAAAGGAATTAGAATAGTGATATGGATACATTCAGTCAGGTTGAGTAAGTAGTAATTTAATTTTTGCCAGAAGAAGCTTTTAGAAGAATAGATATATACATCCTACTGTTTATGGGACTAAGGTCATGTCACGTAACGCAGTGATTGAATAATATAAATTCGATTACAAGATGAATTCGTGTAGATTTACTTATTCACGGTGCAGTAACTGTATTTATATATTCAAGGTTAAGAGCACTGCACTCTGTAAAGTATGCTGCTACATGACACGCACATAAACCAGTATACATTTTTTTCATTCTTTTGCAAATATCAATTCCACTAAAGTCTTCTACCGACAAAGATTAAATTTCTGAACACTGAAACTTTTTAAGAAACAAAGAAAAAAGTTAATTGTGTGGTCCCATCTGTTTCGGTCAAAGATCAAATCACTATTCACCATTTTATATTGGACTTCCCGAAATGCATATCTATTTTCAGTAGCAGTATGAAAATCGAATCTAATAAAAATAATGGCTCTAGAACTATTGACCATCTTTCATTTAAGGGCCATTTAAGCCTATTCAACGCCTATAAAATGAACAATTTCATTTAAGTCGTTATACAGTTATAAATGCCAAACCCTATATGAATAGTGTAAATATTTTTAAGCAGGCAGAGATATGGACAAAAAAAATTTTTAAAAACCACGGATTATTTTAAATTTTGAGGATTTTTTTTATTTTGTATCAAAACACATAGTCTCCTCTATCAAAAAGAAAGCATTAAAAAGAATACAAAGATGAAATGGAAAATAAGGAGAAGTTTTCAGATTATTGCAAACCATAAACTCTGTTAGTTACCAGATTATCACTCGCACGGTTTCTTTTTTCATTTTATAAACTTTGACATGGATCACAGCGTCAAGAGTTTTTATGTCCTCCAGGCTCATGGCTAAATATTAGAGCTTTTTCAAACTATTCCTTTATAGAAACTTGTTTGCGATTCATAGATTTATTTCGAAAAATAAAACTCGCTGAGGAATTTTTTTTTAAATATTTATTTAAAAATTATTTTAAAGGATGTTAGATAAGGTTATTCTGAATATTTTATTTGCAAATTATTTTCTTGGTTGTTTTTGCTATAGTGAAAGAGTATTGTCGAATTGCCAACCATCTAACTTTTTGTGACTAACATAAAGAAAATCACATTTATAGGGTCTTCTTTTTTTCCGGAATGTTTAGACTATCCTGAAATATTAACAGGGTTATTTTAATGGTTTCTTTGTTCTTGATCAACTCGATAAAATTTTAGAAGTCTTAAACTATTGGTTTTATATAATGGAATAATGAATTTGCTTTTGATTAATTTTAGACATTGTCAAACTTTTTCTACTTTATTATCTAAAAAAGAAGTTTGAATTCCAAATGAGTAAAATTTTTATTACATTTATTATTCAAAATATCATTAATTAAATTATTTAAATAGCCAAAATATAAAAAATAATAAATATTATTTAAATAATCGAAAATTGCAGTAAAATAAAAAGTTGTTCTTAATATTTTCTTAATAAATTAGAATTTTCTAATTATAATAAGAAAATTTTACATTCAGCATAAAAAATTTCACGTTTCTAATTATTAAAACTAAAGGTAAATGTATCTTAATTGTCATGAAGTCTTCAGAAAATTAGAGTAATAACTATATTTTAGCTTCTAATAATAATTACAAATAAAGGATTTCTTTCAATAAATAATTATTAGTTTCCATAAAATTTTTCTCTTTCAATTAAGCCTAATTTACACTTTATTAAAATAAAAATAAAAATAAATTTCTACAATAAATTTGCTACATGAAAATAACGCTGATTCTCATGTTCTCATGGTCTATGAATCAAATTTCTGAACATTATTTTAAATCTATTTCTTGGCGAAAATAATCTTTACAAGTGTATACAACCTCAATACGTAATCAAAGACTATAAGGGACATTGTGAAACTACTTTTATGCTTGTAAATGTCAACAGAATACCTAATTTGGGTATATTAATGGTTTTATCAATAAAACGCATGTACTTCGTGTTAACGATAGAAGAACAATTTCCATTATTCTTATGCTTTTTTTAAACTTTGAAAGCAAGGACATTTTTAAAAGAATCCTTGTTACTTAATAACTCTAGATAATATTTCTTCATAAAATCGTATTTTAATGTAGCAGAAAAAAGACTTCATCTTAAATATATCCTCTTTTAACTAATTTATTTTCCCTCTCAAAGTTTTAAGCAAATGTAAAATCGATAACTTCTTATTGGCATGTAATGAAAGTTTCTTTTTACAATGATCATGCTTTCTTAAGTACAAAACTTCATTTTTTCGATTTATAATTTAAAAGCCTTTTAATTTACTCTTTTATTGTCATTTATTATGAAAAGGAATCTAGCTCTTATAGCCCATTGAGTCACAGTGGAGTACCTAAATTCACTCGCTTCTCAAACGGTTAAATTCGGCTATAAATGGGAAATAATAGGCTCAGGTTTTATTTATTCTTTTTAACGATAGAGCGAAGCACTACTTAAGCAGATCCACATTTCCTAGCTATAGCACTCTAATCAAAAGCCTGTTTTTTCAAATTTTTTTGTCTATTTTTTTTTTCTTCTGTTACACAAAAAAAGTTGTTGGAAAAAAACACCCACATTATTTTGTTTGTTTGTCTTAAAATATTTATATTTTTAAATAGGAAACATGCATATCATTGCCGAATAAAATTAGGCTGTCTATCATCCGAAACACTGTGCCGATCATGTCACATTGCAATACTCTATGGCGTTGCAAGACCATCTATATCTTTGTTTCCTGTTATCCTCTTTTTTTTTCAGGGAAATTTATATTAATTCAAGGAATATTATAGAGAAAGTTTAGAATTTTTGGAAATGTCTGATCCTTAATCTGATTCTTGAAGTTTTATGAGAATTTTGCTCTTTATTTTGAGTTACGATAATATGCATTTCTATGCCATTTCGTTACTGTGTGTGTGTGTGTGTGTGTGTGTGTGTGTGTGTGTGTGTGTGTGTGTGTGTGTGTGTGTGTGTGTGTGTGTGTGTGTGTGTGTGTGTGTGTGTGTGTGTGTGT
>JAPMOR010002379.1:52388-62423 GCA_026543865.1 Argiope aurantia
TGTGTGTGTGTGTGTGTGTGTGTGTGTGTGTGTGTGTGTGTGTGTGTTTAAGGTTGTGTTTGAAATATTTTTATCGCTTCATATGAATACTGAAAACAAATGGATGAAAAACTGACAATCATTTAGAATACATTAAAGATGAGTTTACTTGAGTTTAGAAATAGCGACGCATTTTGGTTTGAAATTAATGGTCTCGATTAAAAATGAAAAAAATTACGTCTAAATCAATAAATATTCAAGAAAGCTAATTTTTTGGAAATGAAAAGTAACATAATAATAAATATTATTTTAAAATAAATTAAAAGAGAATTGTAATTGAGTTAAAAATAAAAAATAAAATTAATTGTGATACTTTTATTCATAAGATTCCACCCAAAAACTTTCTGTATTACATATCGAAAATAAATATTATAAAACAAGGAGATAATTTCTTCGCCTTCAGTGCATTCATGAAAGTGCACAAAAATTATTTCCATTACCTAAGTTTCTTCATTGAAATACCTTTACATGAATAATACTGAGATATAAATATCAACTGTTTCTCGTCTAGTTGATTATTTATCAATACTTAACCTCTTGCAGTTACAATATCTTTACAATCATCCATTTTCAGGAAGATTTGAAAAAGGAAAACTCGAGACTTTCAAATAACGTTAATACACAAAATCAATAAATTTAATAAACTTATAGGTTAATTTTGACACGTGTATGAAAGAAACTAAAGATAAAATTTATAAAAAGTCAAATCCAATTATTTTCCAATTTTCCAACCTTATCAGAATGTCAGTTCATATAAATAAATTACCATTTTCTGCTCTTTATTTTTTTTCTCGCATATAATTGACTTTCTTAATAAAAATTATGCAAAATAATTTAAAACCGACATTCCTAAATAAATAGATACTATTTCCAAAAGTCTATTTTCCGATTTTCTGCAAATTTGAATGCCTTTTATATGGTAATTCTTCAACCCTTGCTCTTTGGAAACAGTTTCTAAGCAAGAACGGATACTGGATAAGATACGCATGCTTTATAAAATGGAGGCTGGAAAATCTGTCATGAATTATTAAAACATCATCAAGTCATTCTTGTTAAATCCTTGCCGGGAATGGGTAACCGTATAACATGGTAAGAAGTAGCTGAAGTTTCATATTAGAGATAACGCTTTAATCCCAGCTTTGCCCTATATCATTTTCCATAAAATGATGTAATAATTTCATATAACTAAATGTGTCATTAAAATCAGAGTGATGCCCCGAAACTTCCTCGTATACATTCTGATAAATGCACTTGTGTATTATTAATCGCATGCCATTGGAGCTATCGTTAAGAAAGAGCCTATTAGCGTGAAATCTTCGAAGATTCATAGCCGGAATACGGTTATTACACAAGCGCCAGAATATTAGATACGTATTTTGGATTTTTTTTTCGGGCTGATTGAGACCATAATTTCATAGAGTCATAATTATTGTCTCAAAATTACATACCAAATTTTATTAATTTAAGTCATTGCACTTTTGTATTATCGCGTTTCCATGCTTGTGAAAGAACATAACGACAGACGGTAAATACTTCGATGGATTTAGTTCTAATTATGAGAGAATATCAACGCTTTAGATATTAAGCTGTAGTATTAAATTTTATCGATCTGGCTCTCTTCGTATTATAGTTATAGTGTTAGTTTACAGGTGGTTATCAAAATAATGGAAATACCTTAGATTTATAAAGAATACTTTATTAGTATAGTGCAGGACCACCTTCGGCATGTAATACAGCTTGGATTTGCCTAGGAATCGATTCATACAAGTGTTGAATAGTGTTTTGAATAATATTGTACCGTTCCTCCTGGAGATATTTTGAAAATTCTGGGAGAGATGCTGGTGAAGAATATCGTTTCCGTATTGGATGCTCCAAAGTAGACCATAACGGTTCAATTATATTGAGGTCGGGTAACTGTGCGGGCCAATGCAGATGTTTTAACTTCATCCTTGTATTCATCAAACCATGATTGGGCAAGTCTCGCTGCATGGTAAGTGCATAATCATCCTGGAAAATTTCATCTCTTACAGGAAACAAAGATTTCATCATAGGATGAACCTGGTTAGCTAAAATTTCTCTATACTATCTCCCTAGTAATCCTTAATTTCAGGGTTAGGATTGGTCCAACAGAAAACTACGACATGGCTGCCCATATCAGGACAGATCCACCTCCATGCCTGACAGTTGGAAGAAGACAATCATGATCATACGCTTGTGCAGGTTTCCTTTCAAACGTGCAACCATCCTGTTGTAGGGAAAAGTGTGAAACACGATTCATCAGACCTTATAACTTTCTTGCACTTATCAATCGACCAGGTTTTATGAGTGTGACACTACTATAGACGACGTTTACCATTAATATCTGTGACAAGTGACTTGAGAATTGCTGCTCTGCCATAAATGTTCTGTTTATGAAGGTACCTTTTAATTGCAATCACTGACACTGGAGAATCCAGATGGGTATTGAGCTCTGCGGTCATTTTTGTTGTAGTTGTTCGCTTTTAGACATTACAATCCGCTTTGATACCCATTATTCTCTTTGACTGAGCTTCTCTTTCCGCCCACTATTTTGCTTTGCCGAGCTTTTCTTGTCGCGTTGTGTGTATGCTGTCATGACTTTAGACGCCTTACCTCTAGAAACGCCTAAAAGGTGAGATGTTTCCAGCTCCATCTAGACGGGCTCCTACAATTAGCCTCTTTGAAAATCTGAGAGGTCCGACTCTTTACGCTTTAGAAAAAAAATCCAAGAATTATAGAATTTCAATAAAGCTGACACATACTGCCGGATTATACACATTGCTATTTAGAAGAAAAACAAAGTGTGGCTGTCATTATATTTTAATGCTTATGAATAAATGCGCATTCATGTGAATAAAAGCGCATTCAAAAATGTCACTTTTATTCACAGCTGTTTCAATTATTTTGATAACCACCTATATATTCGGATATTATAGGGACTTTTAATAGATTGCATCCAAAATTTGACAGAAATCTACAACCTTGACGTAAAGGCCATATACTAAATTGCATTCGTCTACACAGAGCGTTTATAAGTTATAATATTCACAAATAGAAGGCAGAATAGATTCGCAGATAGACTTAATTCCAAAAATGTGTTTTGGGGACTCAATGAGGTTAGAAACGGGGAGGTTCATCAAAATCTCGAGTTCGAATTTTTTTGACCATCATAATACTTTCTCTTTCTATATTTCATATAAAATAAAGTAAAAAAGGCATACTAATGAATGATACAGAAATAGTTTTATGTTGCATTTTCTGAAAACAAATGTGGTTATAAAAGCTCTCTGAAGACCATAATGCTTAAAGCAACTTCTGAGGCATGAATATTGTCCATTATTTAAGCTTTGTCTTTTGCTAAAAAAGCAGCATTCTCAGGTGTATGTCAATATCTCTTTACTTTTGAAACAATTAAAACTCTTCTTGTCACCATGTATCTTTAATTAAATTATAAAATTTCGAGAAATTTGTGGGTAGGCATTTGAAAATTTAATTTATTACTACATATAATTAAATAAGATGGTATTTTTCAAGGACTTGATATTTTTTTTTCTAACCAAACCTATAATTTGTCAGATTCTTATATATATCGGAATTAATTATTGATCGGAATAAATTACATATTTTCTAAACATTAATTCATTTCAGCGTTTCTAAAATGAGCTTTATTAGAACAAATCAAGACAAATCAAAATCATTACTTTACTTACTATTTTTTCTGAGATTACAAATATAGATTTTGCCGCGAATACGATTTGAAATGCAATTAGGTCAATAATCACATGAAAATCAGAAATAATAAATTTTGAATAGGATCACTGGGAAGAGGATAAAAAATTGATAGCATTCAGTGCAATATTTAATGCCTTATAATAAGTCAAGTAGAACATGTAGCATAATATAAGTTATTATGCACAGTACATATCTGAAAAACCTGTGAAAAATTTATAACATTTTGACAATTTACGACATTTTCAATGCATTATTATGGCTGATTCTAAGTTATCATATAATATATGTGTAATTAAAAATATATTATATTTAGGTATTTTGTAATTTTTTTTTGCATGCCTTATTATTCCTGATAGACTCAAAATCTTTTAATTTGATATTAACTATTATTTAATTCTCGAAACGCCACACAAAAATAACAATTTCACGATTAATAAATGTTGCAAAAATCAAACAAAAATGCTGCATCGTGAGATTATTGTGTCCTCTGTCGAAATTGTTATCTACGAAAAAGTACATCGTCCGGAGTACTCATTTATCGAATTTTGACTAACATTTTCGAGAAATTTAACAATAAAATTTCGTTAGAAATTTGAAATTTCAATATACGGTCAGACTAAAAATCGTAACTGATAAGTAAGAACAGCTGAAAATACAGTTTTTTTAAATACATTTAACCAAAGTAAAATTAACTTTATTTCAAATTTTTTGCTTTTTAATTGGCTCAGTTTTCATAAATATATTGTTCACTTGTGGCACTGTAAACATTATTTTAGTAGATATAATTTTAAAAATCATTGTTTACGAACAAAAGGTTGCTTTAATTCAGCCTACGCTGATATTCACAACGAAGAGAATTTTCCCCTGTTTGGTTCATTATCACCTGTTACAAGACACGGAAATTCTCGTTCAACTAGAGAGAGCCAAAGATTTGCTTCCAATATACAAGAAAGTGAAGACATTAATAGCGACATAGGAAGATAATTAGTTCATAAGTTTGACTTTGAAGGGAGATTACATCAGGGAGGAAAAACAGTAAGACAAATAAATAACAGTAAGCATGAAAATAAAAAATATATATATCTACTAACTGAAGCTTGTGCAAAACCTATTCAATTAATTTGATCTGATTTCGGAACAAGAAAAGGTCCACTTACATTTCAAACTATCTTATGGAAAACTTAAAATAAAAAAATTTTGTAGACAGTTTTCTCTAATATGTTTTTGATTAATTGTTTATTTATAAAATAATTTTGCTTTTTTTAATTGCTTATTGAATTATCCCTGTTTTAAAAAGAGTTTTATCACTTAATGAATGTTAAACAGAAAACAATTATTGGTCCCATTAAAAGCTTTTTAGAAATTAATAACTTTCTCATTTCTAAGATAATTTTTATGCTTATCTGAAAAACAGGAGTGTTTTATGAGAACATGCTTACATTAAATATGTTCCTATTAAATTAAATTTTTAGAATAATTATTTTATTTGTATTAATTCAGATGAAAAAGCAGCGACGGAATTGTTTCCAGTTGTTCTGTCTTTTAGATAAACGAACTTAAACTATTATTTTGACTATGAAATGGCTTATTGATAACAGCGAATGGCAAATATCTCTAAATAAATATTCAGCAAAAGTAATGATTTAAAAAAAACAAGAGAGCAAAAGGCAGCATAAATAATCAAAACAGAAAATGACTCTAAATATTCCTCTAATAAACATTCTCCAAAATCAAGTAACTCGTTATTCATGTTGACTTCCAAAGAATTGATTCTTAAAGTATGTATACCATTTTATATTGATTCTTGCCTTTCACTGGAGTCAAATTTATGAAATTATACTGTATTTGATAACGTCAGCAATATGCAAATCCTTAAAACATACCTCGAAAATCGACAAGGTTATTTTTTATTTTATTGTTTTATGCAATTTTATTTAAATGATCGCTACATAAACTAGAAAACAAAAATTCTAAATTTCTTGTGGCGTTAATTTACTTCAAATAAGTTCACCACCCCTCACATAATCATTGTTTTCCTTTTTTTTTTGTTATTATACACTTATCACTTAACTTATCTTTACGCAATTATTGATTGTTTCAAATATTTGAAATAGGAAATATGTTAAATATTAAACTGGAAAACTTTCAAGTATAATTCTCATAAATTATATTTCTTTTTTCCAGAAGCTACTTTTAAGATTTGTCCTGAAAAATTCAAAAATATTGTTATTAATTTTAAACTTAAATGAATATTAAAATCGAAAGGCATGTTACTTCTAATTTGTATAAATATTAATATTATACCATTAATTATATTATTCCGTGAAATTTCTGAATTCTTATGGAAACTTGGAATCTTTGATCCATGATATTTTATTTCAAATTATGAGATAATCCTAAGATTTTACGGTATGAATATTACGGTATTAAGTTACCCGAACCCGATAAACTCCTTATTGGATTTGGGTTTGTGTAGTTGCCTGTGTGTACATAGTATGTGAATATAATTGCTACAAAGCATCTCAAAATAGATAAAAATTTATAAATGACCTTTACATCACGATTATATTTATATCTCAGATTTTAAACTAATCAGTCCAGTAAGAAATATTTGTCTTGGGTAAGATTTGTCAGTTTCTTTACTATGAAATTAAATAAAAAATAAAACATTATTTCGAATTCGTTTCCATTTTATTTGGATGAAAATACTTAAATGTTTTTAATTATTTTTATTTACTTTCCTGTAAACAAAGCATCTAATAAAATCATTAAATTTATTTATTTATAGAGCACGTTATCGTAACTGTAATTAAAAGAGAATTTGAGAGATCATTGGGGAAATCAAGGGAAGTATAGCTTAATAAGCACAGGATCTTTATTAAATCACTGATTTTATTTACTACTAAGTGATATATCCGAAGTTATTTTGAATTAAAAAACTTTCATGCATAATATTTTAATATAAAAACTAATTTTTTTTTGTAAATTGTTATAATATACACAATCCATTTGTTAAACCACGCCTCATGATTGACTACCCTTAAGTCTTGGTCACGTGTAATCGCTTCAAGATAAAAGTTATATTAATTTGCTCTTTTCGTTGGTTACTTTATACCAATAAAAATATTTCCAAAAGATATGAAACATAAATTTTAAAAACCTGTGGCAAAGAGGTTAAAGTCTTGCAGTTATTGTATATAAAAATTGTCTACTTAATTAAGATATCTGACAAGGATAAAAACATGAATTTAAATAAAAATTGTATTTTTATTTTTATTTATTTATCTATCGCAATTTCAAAAAACAGTACGTTTCTGTTTCCAGTGAATGTTTGTTTTGTCTCTGTATCATTTAAAAGCTAAATTATAGCAAACTATTATCTGGAAAGTAATGCTTATTTATAAGCTTTTTTAAATACATTTTCTGAAGAACGAGTTTTTTTTTTTCTTTTCATAATTCTATTGTACAAATGCAGTCGTATCTCAAAATCTATACAAAATATCTTCGTGAAATTTATAAATACTGCTCGTCACGTTATGCAGAATGTAGTGAACTATGGATTTGAAGTTCAATGCTCTAGAAGTGGAGTATGATTGTTTAATGTAAATATTGGTGAAAAATTCCAAAATTTCAGAGATAATTTCATATAATACAAACAAAAATTTTAGTTTTAAATATCATTCTTAGACAATAGTTAGTGACACTCTAAGATTTGTTACACATGTAATGTTTCTAAGACAAATAAAAAACTGTAAAACAAATTTTTCTCTAAAACAATCCAAGTTTTTTGTAAATAAATGCTAAAATCTACATCGAAACATGCTTCTTCTGAAAAAGCTACATATATATTTAAATACTTTCACTTTCAATCACCGTTTTATCATTATATTAATAAAATAATCATAAAAACATTAAAATATTTATTTTTGAAAATCTCTCCGAAACAAGTCGGATACCGTAATAACAATAGAAGAAGAAATTGCACTAAAAGAAATTCGGTATTACTGAAGATATAAAAATTTGAATTTTAAAATGGTATTCTTTCTTGTGATATGATTTACTCTGATATTGCTGCAGAAAAATCAAAAAAATTGGATTAATTTCTAATTAGTTGCTTATTTAATTAACATTTGCATTTTGTACAATTTAGTTTATTATTTCTCTTATCTTAAAAATAAACTTAAAATGTTTGGTTGAAATCGGCTAAGTCGTTTCGTAAAAGATACAGAAAATGTATATCTACATATATAGCTATAATGACTTTCAGTTATATTAATTGTTTTTAAATTATTATTACATTGTTTTCTTTAGCTTTTGGATGATAAATCGAAACCCATCAAGATTATGAAAAGAAAAATTTTGAATATCAATCCAATAACCTTTTGCTTTGTAGCAAAAGGATATTTTAAAGAATTTTTAAGCATTACTGAAAAAAGCAGGCATGAATCATTTTTACTGCAGGTTATTGAGAACTTTTGCTTAAATTTTTAAATGCATATTATGAAATTTATTATTGAAAGAAAAACTCTTCTGATTTTTCTTCTTGTGCTTTCATTGTAGCGATCTCATCGCTTTACTGAAATTTTTACTACAACTTTCATTCTATGGTGTTAAATATTCCAATCCTTGAGGCAGACATCGTTATGCTTGTCTAACCATCGTTATAATCAAGGATCTCTTATATCCCTATACTTAGGAATAAATAATATAAACAAACAAAATGGCTAAAGCATATCATAAAAATGAAACCTGATTAAATAGCTCCGAGTTATTCTAAAGATACAACAACCGAAAAACATTTTTTTCTCTTGATTTCTTTTCTTTAAAAAGAGATATTAGATAAACAGCTGGCTATACATATTATCATTTGTTACGTTATAATAGAATGCCATCAATTTACTTTTCTTTATAAACACGCTTGAAAAATTTACAGTGACTGAAATTGAAGTTGACTGACAAAAAGTGCAATGCCTCGAAAGCAATATAAAATTTGAATAGTCATAAAACTTGTCTCCATTGTCTCTATGAAATAATAATGTTTTGATGAGTTTTCAAATATTAAAGAGTCCGAAATGTCAGAGGAGTATTGCTTGAGATGCAATCAGAGAAATGACTCCTATCTTTATGATTAATCACTTCTATTTATAAAGATTGTATTGAATAATTAATTTACACTTTTAAACATACAAATCAGAAAAAAACCATTAAAAATCAGTGATTTGCAAATTGATGAAGATAGAAAGATTATGTTTCTATTGAACGAATGGGCGTGAACTCGAGTTATTTTCTGTGATGAAATTATAATTCATAAGTGGAATACTTCACTATATATACAGCTTGTCGGAGTATAGATTAGTGAAGCAGTCAGTTGTTTCATAAAATAAGGCGATGGGGGAAATAATTAATTCGTTTACTGACTCATTCACAGTTCAAAGACATATATCTGAGACGAAAAAAAGATAATATTAGAGACTTCGCTTGAAAGACTCTAATAATTTAACTAGTTTCATTTGATAAGAATTACGTTTCATTTGATAAGAACTCCTAAATTTTCATACACATTTTTTATTTATAAAACGTAAATTACAATTAAATTGTGCAGAGATTAAAGAATGCACGACAATATTCCGGCAAAAAATTATATAAAAATTTAAATTAATTATTTTGAACATTTAAGAAAATTCAAGTATTTGTTGTAAATATTGTTCGACTGGACTTGTATGAAATACGAAGGCTTTTTTTCTAGATTTTCAAAGCTTGCTCTTTAATTAATAATAAATGATGGCGGGTGTTCAAAAATTTGATAAGTTTAAATCCTGAAAAATTGCATAGTTACAAAGAATTCCATAAAGGTTAGAAATATAGTAAATATCCCCACATGATTTTAATTTTAATTTTTTTAAATTTTTCATTATTTAAATTTCAAAAAATTGGATATCACAAGCAAAATATTTATAACGTTACTTTCATTATTTGCAGAAATTTTATTAAATATTTAAAATTAAAGTTTAAAAAATATGATTACTATTCTTAAAGATTGAGTGAGGAGGAAACTTATTAAAAAGTTTAAACTGCATTTTACTTTCATTCATCCGTCTTGAAAATGTCATGATGCTAAAGGAAAATGAATTATAAAATTCCGTAAAACTGACTTCAATCAATTTTGAGAAACTAAAAATTCACTTAAATATTTTTTCCAACTCTACCATTTATTTATTACGGAAAAGATATTTTATGAATTTCAGT
>JAPMOR010002379.1:62823-78843 GCA_026543865.1 Argiope aurantia
AAACGAAAATTATCAAAATATCTTACAAAAGGCTTTGCATTGTGTTTCAATTATTTCTTATTTACATTCATACATTCTTTTTTATTGAAATATATTCAGAAATTGAGACACTTAAAACATTTTATTCTGTTATTGTTAGTTAGAATTTTATTCTGTTGTATGTTAGTGTCTTTTACATACAAAAGAATCTTCTTTAAGTAAAAGACACTAAATAAATAAATGCTGATGGAATGAAGGTTTTATCACATGCATAAGATAAGCATATCCGAAGAATATACTTATTAAACATTACTATTGTAAATAGGTGGAAGATCTTAGCGTTTTAAAACCATCAAAGTTGAAAAATAAAGGCTCATCACGAAAGAAAAGTCAATCGAAGTTTTCATTCTTAAATATATTACATTTGTCATCGTAAATCTAAATCTAAGTAATTTCTCAAACATCAAAAAATACAACCTTGAAGTTTAGAACGACGAATAATTGTGTAAGAGTAACGAAATAACACAGTAAAATAAAAATCGGTAACTGGGCAATTTTGAAGCAGTGTATCCCCCTTTATAAATGAAAACAAGTTTGAGGTACTGGTGTAAGTGATGATTCATGGCTTGTCAAGCTGTTCATTTAAAAAGAACAACTCTAAAAATTTGTTCACGAGATTAACGGATCTGTATCTCTTCCTTCATTACAGGCTAATGTGGCCCAAGGGATTTCTTCTCCAAAGTTGCTTTGCACTTTAAAAAATAACATTCTCAGCCTTTGGTTCAGCAGAGGGACATCTAAGTAGTAAAAAAGAGGCAAAATAAACAAATACCGAAAATGCAAGTAAGTGGATTAAGTCTCAGAAATCAGCACCGCAGTTTACGTAAATAATTAAATTAAAATAAACTTTAAAAATCTTTTAAGTAGAGACAATTCCAAAAAAATAATAATGATTTACAAGCAAACAACAAAAATGAACAGTGATTGATTTCAGTAAGCCGCTACAATAACTAGCTTTATCACCTGATGAAAATTTTACGTTTATAGAAGAGATATTTTTTTTTATCCATCCGCGATGTCTTCAGGAATTCTGACAAGTTACTTGGATTGTACCTTTATTAAAAATCCATTATAAGTAAGTTTCAATAAAAGAAATACATTAATTATGTCAGATGTAACTATTTAATTGAATTTAAAAAAAGGATATGATAGAATTTCTAGCTATCTACCTTTTTACTGATGGCATTTATTAACTTTCCATTTTTCAGAAATTTTGTGTAGCTGCTAATTTAATTTATGTAACATATTTCTTTTACATATTTATATTTTTTTAATTGTGCAGTATTAGTTTTTACAGTATTCTACATCTGATTATTAATCGCAGATAAATGCATTTCATTCTTTAGAGCGAAATAAAGGAGTCTCGATATTCTGGAATGAAAAAATATAACAGCATTGATATTTCAAATGTGTTTGCCTAAAGGCAATTCACTAAATTATTCCTCAAAACACCTGATTCTCTTTTATATGTTATTAAACCAAACACATATTAAATATTTAGAAAATAAACAGTCCGATTAATGAATCTTATTCATATGTTTGTTAAAATTTTAGTGTTTGATTAAGAACAACAGATGATAAGAAAGTTTTAATAACATCAAAATTTATAGGAGCTAAAATGTCCCCCAAATACTTTGCGTTTTACTAAGAAGTAATTTGCTACTATTTTTTCAGCAACTATTTAACAAGCTATATTCTTCAGGGCATTCTTATAGCCATCTCTATAATCAGGAAAAGGAACATAAAACCCCTTTTATTTGCTGTTCAAATTTTTATAATATACTTAGTTTATATAAAAGCTACTGTATCGTTATGTGAAAAATAATACACCTCTGTGATCAGAAAGTACCCGGGATGGTAACAAAAACAAAAGGTATCAATATATTGGTTCAAATTTATTACTTCTTCTTCAAAGTAATCTCTACGACTGCAATGCAAGTTTGCCAACGCTTCTTCCATTATCAAACAATGCCTTATAGTCGTTCTTGTGAAATCCCTTCAAAGTTTATAACGAATTTTCTATCGATCAACGGTCTCAGTACGGTAACTATGAAGGGACAATTGTAACCGTAGAAATAAGAAAAAGTCACACAGTGCCATATCAAGTGAATAAGAAGCTTGTGGAGCCATATTTGTTGAATATTTGCTTATAAATGTACAAATAATATTTACACTGGAGAAGGTGCATTATCGCGAAGCAAAATTTATGAGGTTTTCTCGCCATGTTTCAGGTTGTTTTCCACAAATTGCCTCGCTCAAACGGCAAAATACTCAAATAATATTTTTTTTTTATTAGCTGCCTGTCGAGTTAGTAGAAATTCAAAATGCACAACACCATCGCAATCACAGTCAATAGTATAGACTCTGACATACTCTTTTCGATTTTTCTTCTACTTTCAAGCACCAGTCACTTGATTGTTGAACTGTTTCTGCATCAAAAGCCTATAACCAAGTTTCACTACCTGTAACAATCTGCTTCAGAAATGAATTGATTTCGAAAAACACATCTCGAGCCAGTTAAGCATGTTGTTTTTTGGAGAAAATTATAAGTTCTTGGACCTACTTGAGATATGACACGTCGTATCCCGATATTAAAGTTTTGAAATTCCTTGACAGGAACCAAATGCTATAGCAACTTGTTCGACAATATCTCTTATGGTTAAACAATGGTCGCTGACTTATAATCCTCTGGCATAATCAACATTTTGATTGTTAGTCGAAGATAATCTGCTATCTATTAGACAGCAGATTCTCTCCCTCTCTTTAAATTTTTTTTACCAATAAAATGCTGTTGTTTTTGATGAATGTTTTTAAAAGCTTTGTGTAGCATTCCAAATGCTTTATGTAGTGGAAATTTCATTGCGAAAACAGCAAAGATTCTAATACTTAATAACATCCACCATTTCAGAAAATCAACAGAGAAAAATTCTTATTTCGTTAAAAACGAATTAATTTTCAAAAATTAAAAACATTAAAAGGATTAAAAAATTAAATTATTAATTAAAAAAATTAAAATTCCAAATTATTGCCAAATGTGTATACAAGGTGTTTCAGTGAACCGTTTCAGAACTTCTAAGAGGGGTAGGGTACATCCTGACAACTCGAAATCATATAGCAATGTGGGGTCGAAAATGCTTTCCTGAAGCGGTGTTGCACACAGAAGCACCATAAGGAAAAGAGACAGTAAATGAGAAATCGTTTTAATAATACATGAAAAGAAGCAAAAGGTACATGGATTAAATTAAGTGTTCGAAGTTTCTTCCACGGGCTACAATGCACGCCTCACATCTCCGACGCACGGACATCCGAACATTCTGGAATACTCCAGACATATCTCGAATCTCTCCGGCAGTTACTACGATTCTTGCAACGAGCTCCTCAGCAGTGTCACCAGGGGGCGGTCATAAACTAGCGATTTCATATGACCCCAGAAATAAAAATCAAGACATGATAAGTCGGGTGACCGAGCAGGCCAACGCACGGGACCCCTACGTCCGATCCACCGTTGATCCGACTTATCATGTCTTGATTTTTATTTCTGGGATCATATGAAATGGTTAGTTTATGACATCCCTGTTGACACTGCTGAGGAGCTCGTTGCAAGAATCGCAGTAGCTGCCGGAGAGATTCGAGATATGCCTGAAGTATTCCAGAATGTTCGGATGTCCATACGTCGGAGATGTGAGGCGTGCATTGTAGCCCGTGGTAGAAACTTCGAACACTTACTTCAATCCATGTACCTTTTGCTTCTTTTCATGTATTATTAAAACGATTTCTCGTTTACGGTCTCTTTTCGTTATGGTGCTTCTGTGTGCAACACCGCTTCAGGAAAGCATTTCCGACCCCACATTGCTATATGATTTCGAGTTGTCAGGATGTACCCTACCCCTCTTAGAAGTTCTGAAACGGTCCACTGAAACACCCTGTAGAAGTCGCCAAAATATATGATAAAAGTTCGCAGGCCATACCTAATAGAGTTGCATTTTAAATAAAATTTAAATACTAATTGATCACAGTAGTATTATAAGGTTGGATTAATCTTATATGATTGGTTTGAAACGCCTGCTAGCATGGTATACGGGCATGTTTTTTTCTTTGTTTGTTTGGGTGCTATCAAGCATGAGCACTAATAATTCAGAAAAAGAAAGAGATTCAAAATCAATGAAAACCAGAGCTTTGACTTGATAATATCGTATCTATTTATCCCGTTGTTCAACCTTTTAAGGATTTTAGACAACTTTTCTCATAGCAAAAGTCGAATGAATGCTCTAAGAAAATAAAAGTTAGGATCTCAATAACACTTTTTATTAAAATGCTGCTCTGATTATACTGAGAAGTTTAAATGGAATAGGTTTTAACTTTTTATTACATTTTTCTTGCACTTTGCTCATAAAAGCTTTATATTTTTAAATATGAGGTGAATAAATTCAAAATTATTCTGTATTAATACTGTTTATGTTATTTGGAGACATTTTTTCCCTACTGATCATAAAATTTATTTTGTGAATCTTTCCTATTTTCCTGAAAATACGCATTTATAGATTTGGTAGGAACTGCGAAGTTAATATTCGATAAATATTAAAAAGAGAATTTCTTACGAAGAAAGTAAATTAATACAAATAATTCTTTTCCCAATAGCTTGAGTATAATGGAAGCGAGAAAATGTTTATTGTTCTCCTTCATAATTTTTATTACAATTTGTGAGACAACTAAATCTCTAGAGATATATAAAAACAACGATCATCCTAAAACTTAAAGCATGTTTTGATCTAAATTAATCTGATCTACTTTTAATTCAAATAAATTAGAACAAATTTTAATTCATGGGAAAATAATAATTACAATATTAGATTGATGTTATATCGTTCTGATTATCGATAATTGGTAGAACTTGAGAACATAAACAGAATTGCATATCATTTGCAAGATGTAATTTTGAGTTTAGGAATATCATTGCATATTATGTAATCATATAATATCATTGCATATTATTATCAGGAAACATTTTTTTTCCAAAACATTTTGTGATCATTTTCAGTACATTCTACACCTCTGTTCTGTCTTTCACTTAATTTATTAGATCCTAATTTTTTTTCTGATATTAATCAAGTTTTATGAGTGAATTTTCTATATCTTACTCAAATATTTAACTTTGATCTGCAATATTGATGATGCTTTGAATACCTTCTTAACTGTATTTTAATATATTCTGGATTATTATCATTTTTTAATTCATCTTTTAAATATTTCGTGAAATACTAATTAACATAGCTTTCCTTTTGTTAAAGATTCTGTTAAAATGAATAACTAAAATTATTTTAGAAACGTTTCAGTAACCTTACTTACACATCCCCATAATATTTATCTTGTTGTTTCATCTGGTCAGAAATCGGAATAAATCATCCACATTAAAAGAAATTCTTTTTAAAAGCCCTTTTGTAATGTTTGATTGGGTTAAGTTCCTAAAAATATTACTTTGTATATTTTATAAGTATTTTAAAACTATATAACTAAAATTTTTGGAAAGGCACAATACACATGTATCATACGAATTCATTTTAAAATATTTCAATAACAAATTCGTTTCCATGCCTGTAGATTTATAAGGGTATGAATTAAGCTATCAACTAGAAACAAATGAAACACTGTAGGATTTTAAAACTGCATAACATTTTAATACTTAGGAATTCAGTCACCCCTTATCACAACAGATCATAGCATTACTTTTTCAAGAATATCACTTAATTTCTTAAATAATTAATGTCACGGGCCAGAAATGTTAATCATTAGTAGATGCTTTTCACAGCTATTTTCCAAATGTTTCAACGGTGTATTTAGCATTTGAAACTCACCATTGTTTAAGATTATTCAGTTCTTTTAAAATCCAAAACATCCGAAAAAAGAGTGAAAAGAAGATAAACATTTCCCTTTCCCACTCGTAATTAAGACCTCATTTGCGTCGTGTGGGGGAAGAGGTCTTGTATTGTCAAGTTTTTAGCCTCTAAATACTTGCTGACAATACAAGAATCGTTTACAAATTGTGACAAGACTTTTTAATCTCGAAAAAAGATTTTTTTTAAGTTTCTTTTTTTCCCATTGTATATAATTATAACTTTTAATAAAAATCAAAATTTATTAATTTAAATTTCAAAAAGCATTCAATTGATTGCCACGTCATAAAATCTTAATCATTAAAGAGTTCTTGGTTTTGTTTTGTTTTACAAGGTATTTATAATCTAGATAATTCCTTGCAACCGTTTAATAAATTATGCTTATTAAAATTTATGAAATTTTTAATTTATTTGAACATAATTTAATTTATTTTTAGAGTAATAACGAGATTTATTTATTAGTATCTAAAAGAGAAAAAGTTTTAATGATTAAATCCTATTAAAATATACGTAAGTACAAAAAATAAACATATTATCAGAAAACATATACTAAAATTCACTAAAAATTTTAGAATTTAAAATGACAAAACATAACCCAGCACAGGACAGAGAATATTTACTTAGATAACATATTCTCTTACTAAATGACATTTGTTATTTACGAATATTGTATGTATATTGGGAAAAGAATAAAGTCCTTTCCCTTCCAAAAGCCTTTTTCAAACACACAGTTGCTGTTAAGCACAAAAAATAATCAACGTAAACATTTAAATGCACTTTTCAAAAAATTTCGTTTTCAAATTCAAGCAATGCACTGAATATAAATCTCTCTCAATCATCAAATGATTCATCAGATTTTTTACAGCACGAATATTTAAATCATTAAATTTATGATTAAGACTGTTTCAAATAAAGGTGTAAAGAACATTGAGCTTTGAAAAAATAATTTATATCCTTCGGAACACAATTTTCCCCAAAACAATCACCACATTTTATATTTATGAACTTTGTAAAGTATGAATATTTAAGTCATTGTATCCATAATTATACTGTATGAAGTACTATTTAAAAAAATATCCAGCTTTAAATATATTTTATATTGTTATGAACGCAGTTTTCCAAAAAAAAATGTGCTTATTATTTTGTAATACATTTCTATATTTTATTGTATATTAATATAATTTCTAATAAAATAGACGAATTTAGGACTTGGAAATTTGAAGTATCTAATTCATTATTTCCATCGCTTGAATCTAAATCAGATTCAATAGAATCATCAAACAATAGTTTATTATTATTTTTTTATTTAAAACTTTCCGATGTCCAGGAATCCTAGTCAGAACATTTAGTAGCTGGCACGCAGAAAGTTTAAAGTAAATTGAACATCTACTATCGATCACTTACTGGAGACATCAATCAAAATTGACAGTGGTAGGGGAAGTATCCATTGTTAAAAAGATAAGATTATTCTCCACCGTTTACCAATCCTCTTGAAAACAGTGAAGGAAATGAACATACGACATTTCCGCCATTTGGCCGCGTCTCCTCTGTTTTGGAGTTCAGAAGGTTAATGATGCAGTATACCAAATTGCGTTATATTTCCAAGAGTGTTGTAAATAGTGTGATTAAATTTTTGTAGATATTTCACAATATGCATGAAAATGTAAAGCATCTACCCGATAAACCTCTAAAAAGGAGTAAATTTACAAAATGGGCAGAATTTTCGGCAAGTAATTTTTTGTCAGAAAATTAGTTTAGAGTAAGATTGAGACTTTTTTTCACATGTGACATTTAAAGAGGAAATTTAAAATGGACGGAAATCCCAACTATGCGTTTGTTTTTTATGTGAACGTAAGATAATCAAGCCAGAAAAGGCTTGGAGAAAGAGGTATACAGTATAGTGACATTTAATCTTTTAGTTATGATACCTAAGACTCATCATGCACTTTTTTTTTCTTGCCTAAATTACGGATGAAGAGTTTAATTCATCATTCAAACTTACAGCATGCATTGCCTTTATATTGTCTCAAATATGTAATAATCTTTACTCACCTCTTTAGTGTATCTGTAAGAAAGAGTGATTTGCAGGGATTCTTAAAATATGGCCTTAAATTTCAGGCCGAGATTATATAGAAATTGTTGTTGTTAGTTAAGTGGATTAGATTATAATCTGCATTCATTTGATGCATTATTTTCCTTTGCATCTCTCTTTATCACTATTAGCAACTATCACTAAATGTTAAGAAAGGAATCGTGTAAGTTGTTTTTTCAATTATCTGGAAAGCACATCTTTTTGTTTTTTTTATTACTAGTGTAATTAAGAATTCATGAAAATCTCTTTTCAGCGATATTACAAGGAAACAGTATTATACAGTCGTAATACGAATTTTTAACATTGTTCCTTTGCCGCTATTAGTGTCATAGTTTAAAAGAGAGATTTACAGATTCGTAACAATGCACTATTCCGTTCAGTGGCAAATTATACGTGTTTCAAACGCAAAAAGCTTATATAAATAAATCGATACTCAAAAGATTACTGAAATTCCTACAAAGGTTGCTATTACAATTTATACATATGTTTAGTGGAAAGCAGCTTTTAGAGCTCGATCTCTTGCTGCTTTGGAAATTATATCTGTAGCAGCTTCTCCTACAGGAAACCGCTAGCTGTTTTGGAATTTTCTATGAATACGCCAAGGAATGAAAGTTTCATTTTGGTAATCGTACTGAAAATACCGACTTAAATTTTATTCTTGTAAGAAAGCAATGACTATTTCATTCACCCTACAAGACATCCCAAAATTCGCAACAATATGAATGTATATATATTTAAAAAATATTTCTCATGCCATTTCTGAAAGCAAAATTCTTCAGTGTATTAGTGCTTTGTTCCAAAACGTTGCAAAAATATTACTCCAAATACTTAATTATTTTTAATTGTCTAGAGTCACTAAACAAATTCTACAATGTCTCATTTAACTCTTTACTGGAAATTAAAAGAAATGTATTATCGTTTTAAACGGATTTAATCACATTTTTTTTGTTGTGATAAAAGGTAATTTCGAATTTAAGAACAGACTGCAGTTTCATTAGGAGATACATGGTCTCCTTTTAGAATTTTTTTAAAGAAAGATTTACTGGAATGTAATTAATTTCGTTGCTAGCGTAGCTTAAGAAAAAATATTTACATTCGTAGTTATTTTTTGCCTTGAATTTTTATGAACTTTCTCATCTTTTTCAAAACGGCTGCTGTTTAATTATATATAAACTTTAAGAATTGCATCGGCTGTTTCTTTTCCAAAACTGATTAAAGCCCCTTTTTCAGGTTTTACATAGTTCGTTTAACTTTATTCATTCTTATTTACATTTAAATTTTATCAGTTTCTTTCAAATTACATCTTTTGCTTGCTATTTATGAAAACAATGAGTTCTTAAATAAACACTAATATTGTTTTACAAGGATATTAATTTTTAATTGTATTCAATTGAAATGAACCACTTCTTATGAGAAATTGCACTGGTTTCAAATGTTACATGCAAAGAAAGGTTTATTACAGAATTTTAATATGAAGGTATAAGTCCTGCAACTTTCTTATATTTCTTTGAAAAATCTTGTGGTCAATCAAATTATATGTCCCAAAAATTAATATTTTGTTGTCGGTTTTTTCATTAAAGTCTTAAATAGAATAGCATCCAAAAACTTTTTTCAGTTTGACTCCCGGCAGAAAATTGATCACGCTTGACTAATGTCCTATCCCAGATATTTGAATAACTAGTATAACAAATACGTTTACTATGTAAGTATTCGTTATAGTACTTACAATTTTCAAGTTTTAAAACCGATGGAAATTCGCCTTTCAAATATTTTGGGTAAATTAATAAATATATTCAATTTGCCATTCAATATTGAATTTATAATCAAAACCTATTAAAACCATCCTACTTCATTAAAGATTTCAGTTGTCAAATGAATACAATTTTGTGAAACACATGAGGGATATCGGGAGTAGACTCCTTAAGTTGAACAATAGCTGGGGAACACTGTACATGATTCATCTATTTTTCTTATTTTCTATGCCACTCAAATTTGAAGATTTCAATTAGTTTGCCTTAACTTACATACAAGATACATATATTTCTTTAATAATACGAAATATTTTGATGTAATACAGTCTCGAAAAAATAATAATCTAAATCTATCCATCTCAGATAAGACATGTGGTGTGAAGAATATGTTAATTATTTTCAGTTCCAACATTAAGTAGCATATATTTAAATTTATTCGAAATTGTATTATATAATTCCTAAAAGATGCTTTAAAACACATAATTTAACAACAATACTTAGTTTCAATTTCAATCTTATACAGCTATTCTTACTTAGAATATACTGCATTTTTGTATCTTAATATGCCAACTTTCATAATTCATTTATTACATTTCTCTGTATATAGAATTTTTTATCGTTTTTCTAATTTTTGTTTTTGTGCCACTTATATTGTGAAATGTTTCCCATTTATATTTTAGTGCAAAACTTGTATATACAATACAGTACCGTATTGCTGTACAATATTTTACTCAATATTTTAACGAAAAATTTCTGTTCTGCTTTTCATTTACTTCTTTGTACAGTGGTACATTTTATTTTAATCGGTACTTCATATTCACTTAAATGTTTGTTTTGTCGTTGTTAAATTACATTTAAAAGGCATTTTCTATTCTTTATATACAGGGTGTTTCAAAATTCATTGGCAAAAATTTAAGGGGTGATAGGAAACATTTAAACAAACAATTTTCACCATACAATGCATGGGCGGAGAGCAAGCAGTGAACCGCTAGGAGGTATCCGTTACTGTCACTTGAAAGAACGAAACACCAAACGGATAGAGGAGGTACAAAATAATTTTATTGACAACTTGTATGGCAAAATTACAGAAACTGTTCAAAAGAGTGACCGAATGCAGTAATTCAGGCGTTACACCTGCGATATAGTGAGCGGCACACTTTTTCAAATACACCCGGTATTTCTCGGACAGCGCCGGTAGAAACAGAAATATTGGCAACCAGGTCCTCGTTGGAGACGATGGGGCTTTCGTAGACGAGACTTTTCACACAAGCCCCACAGGAAACTGTTTATATGCACGGTTTTATTAATTGAGATGGATTTCAAACATATCATAAAGTTACAAAAGTCGTGAGTTTTCTAATAACTTATTAGTTATGAACAAAATCAAAACTTGTAATTATTAAAATCAGTTGACGTGCACGTAGGACGCTACATTCCAGAAAAATTTATTGATATACAATATCAATTTCCTTTAGTTTTACTGTTTAAAAACCAAACAAAACTGTGTAAAAAGGAAGTAAAAATAGTCCCTTCTAAAAAAGTATATTGCTTATTAAAATAATGAAATAAAATTCAGTTCGTATAGTAACTAAATTATAAAAGAATTATTAATCATATATCATGTCGGAAATCATTGTATTATTATCATATAAACTGATTTATATCCCTTTTACATGAACTGCTTCTAAGAATCATAATCTTATTTTTAAAATATATGCATAGAAATCTCTAAGAATTCAGTTGATGAAAGCATACTGATACATTAGTTTATAATTACAAACTTGCATGTTTAAATTTTTCTATTAGCTTATTATAATGATAAAGGAAATAAAAAAATTAAAAACCTTTACGTGATCCACATTGAATAGTGTACTCGTTTAGACATATAGCATAGGATAAATATCTACTTCAGTTATGCATATCAATACTATTTGTAGAAGAAATTTTCGAAATAAAGACACTCATCTTGATAAAGTTTTCTTTCTTTACATTGATAAACTAAAAAAATTACGAAAATATTTAAAAATATAAATTAAGTAAACAAATTTTATTAGTTTATGCTAATCATAAACGAAGAAATACTTAAAACTGTTGCGCGGGCCATACTTAATAGTCTTTTCTTTTAAAGATGTAACATCAAGTGAGTATCTTCTTCAATTATGATTATTGATATAACATGTAAAAACATAAATTGTCTACGTTTCAGCAGATCATTCAACCATATTTTTAACAATGAAAGGGAAATATGATTAGGAAAATCAGAATTCGCTTAAAACATGTTTATTTAAATTTTAATACAAAAATTCACTTATAAAAAACCTAATTTTCATTCTTAAATTTTTCATATTATAGTATTAAAATGAAGTTTTTTCAGTACTTTCTTGGCATCCTATATTATAGTAGGTATATTTATGCTTCATTAAAATAAATGTGCTCATCTGAGTAGTTTGAATATTTGCTTCCAATAAAATAGGAAGTGAGAATTATCCGTTTCTTTAACCTTAATCTAGTTCTCATTTAAAGTGATGTAAATTTGAAAGTGACCTAGAAAGAGAAACATTGGCGGATGAAATGGAATATGTCTTCTTATTTTTGTCGTCACCTTCTCTGGGGTATATTTATAAGAGTATTATTCTCTTGGCCACAACTCCGATGACGAGATGTACCTCCTTTGGAAAGTGTTGGTTAGTGGCCCAGTTATGGGCAATTTGTAATTGATTACAATACACGTGATAATATCGCGTCCACTTAATTATTCAGGTATTAGATACCAAGGGAGAATGTGCTTCTTTTATAATCATTCAAGAAAAAAAAACTGTATTTCTTTTCTCATTTTCATATAGTATACTTACACTTAGTTTTTAAAATATAGGTATGTAGATTCAGATTTCCTTTATTTGAAAGTAAAAATAATATTAGACAAAAGTCGAACTTCAAATATAAAAATCATGATCATATTTTCTAGCATAAATATTTTGCCATGAATTTAGTTTATACTTGCTTGATATAAATTTGAACATAAATTAATTAAGATCATGATAAGCTATATATTTAAGATTAATTCAATATCTTTATTTAATAGAATAACAAGAGATTATTTTGAACTAATTATAAAAATTTTAATATGCTTTAAAATACCTTAAATTGGACCTTAATAGGAGGTATTTCATATTTTTGAAAATGAATAACAACTTTCAAAAACTGAAGATTTAAAGATCTGAGACTGTCATTTCAGAAACTTTCCAAAAGCTTTGTTATAAACATTTTTTGCATCGTTCTGAGGATATTTAAAGCTATTTATATCTATTATCTAAATACATACTTTTATGCTTTAATTTTTTTAGAAATGGTTCTCAAAGGAATAAAATGAAAAAAAACAGAATGAAATAATTTAAAATATAGAATTTAAGAAAAAATTACATGCAAGAATAGAAACGTTCGTTTTTATACGCAAGTTGCTACATGATTTCTTTGTAAAGAGTGCGTTGAGTTTACGAAGTTACTGTAATTAATAGTAAAGATATAAATTATTTTGTTCATCCATGATATCCTAATCAGAAATAGAAAGTTTTTTTTAAAATATTTTATTCTCTTTTTTGCTTTTATTTTCATCTTTTGATGAATTTTAAGAATTATTGCAAATGAACATTTAAATTTACTTGTAACATTTATCAATTTCCAGAGCCTTTTTATTTTTTAACTTTTAGACTTTATTTACTATTCGATTACGAAAACGATTATTATTGGCAGCTAAGGAATCATTAATTGATTATATTATACGGTTGGAAAAGAATTAAGTATCAAAATTGAGACTTTCTTTGATATGTTTTGTTGTTTAAAAACCCAAAATTAATTGTCTGTTTTTAGTTCTTTAACGCTAGCTCAAATACGAGCAATGAATTGGGCAACTGTGTTTTTCAACCATCTAACTAATGAGTATGAAATAAGATGTGGAAGGGCTCAAAATTATTTCTGAACAACGCAACAACTTTAAGTTCTTTCTCCAAGTTCTGGAGTACGGCCACATTACTTATTTAATTCTTTGCCTCCACCTCTATCTTGATATCTAACAAAAAAAATCACATTTGAAATATTATTAAATTAGAGAATCTGATGCGCTAAACTCAGAAATCCATTTTTGTTTCTACTGGTTACCTTTGATGACCAGTTTGTTAAGCGAAAATAGTGTTCGCATTTGATTTCAATTAAATCTCTAATCTGTTATCTTTAATGTTTTCTCCTACATTTTAAACTTTAAACTTTGTTATAGTACAAAATATAGTTAAACAGATCAAAGGTATACAAAATGAATCGACGATATTGAGATTAGAGCATTCAGTTAAATTTTTATTTTACGATATCACTCGAAAATAAAGGGTGATGGAGGCAGATGACAATTCATCTATGGGTCATGAGATTTTATGTGAAATAATATTTTCGAATTCGGAAGCTGGATCTATTGTTTTATTTATTATTTTAAATATGCAAGTTCCTTTATTCTGATATTTAAAAATAATAGTTTTTAATTATTTTTTAAATTATTACTAATACAACAAATATTGTTTAATTTTTGAAGTGTAAAATCAGAATTTTTTCTCCCGCTAATACGTTTATCACTATTTTTATTAGTCTCAATTATTTTATTACTTTTAAAATTAATATTTTATCATTATTTCATTATTATTTCAAATGACACGAAAAGTAGAGTCTTTCGAAAGCACAATCTATTGCTTGTATTTTATCAATTATTTCCCATGACAGAAAAAGAGAGTTTTTGCTTTGCAATAACCATAACTAAATCAAAACAAAATTCATAAATATTATTCTATAAGGATATAAGAGAAAATTCCATAGATTAATAATAATTCGGAAAAGCTAGTTTAAAAAGTTAAAACTTTTTTCATCCTTTTTACCGATATCTTGATTGCAATAATTTCTTATGCTAGCAAAATTTAAAATGTCTTCTTTCATTTATTTTTTTCGGTGAAAAGGTAGTCCAGTCATAAGGAATTTAATTTTTAACAAAGCGTATATTATCAATGGAATTTTAATTTTCTGGAAAATGCATGATATCGCTTTGAACTTTTTCAGCTCTAAAAATTCATTTCAAAAACAGATTTCAGTTAAAAGATTCCAAAGGGAAAAAACCTCAATTTTAATCCTTTTCTCCGGCTGTCGTTCACGTTCTGAATATTTTAAAGAAACGTAAATTTCTCGTTTTAAATAGCTTTATCAAAACTTATATCTATTTGCTCAGATTTATTTCATTCAATGGAATTTTGAATGAATTAAATTCTTTTGGAATGAATCTTTAATTTCAAATGCTTATGCGAAAATGTGGATTTATTTTTACAGCTTAACCTCTAGAAAAGTTTCTTTAAAAACCTTTCAAAAACGATTTTACACAGTAGGGCTTACTCTCTTCATTTGAATGTTGTGAAAACACTATTTCAGTTTTTTTTAATTGAGTGAATGATTTTCAATTGATTTTGAAAACAGTGATAGTAACTATAGAAATTTATGTTGTTCAGGAAAATTATAGAATTGTTTTTAATGTAGACATGAAATAAAGAGAAATCTTATAAATTGTTGAGAAAATAATCTGCTACTTCATAGGATTAATTTTCTTACTGTAACCAAAAATATTTTTACGGCTTTTAAAATTTATAAAAGAATAGATTGAAGTAATTTTATTGTTTATTTTATTAAAATTAGGAAATGAAACGAGTTCTATCTCATATTAAAATTAATTACTTTTGAGAATTGCTTTTTTATATGTTTTCATTCGAAAATATGCAGGGCTCTACGAAAAAGAATACAAAGAAAATGGATTTAAATATTTGAATTAAACTTTACAATAATTTGAGTAGAATTGCTTTATCAAACTTATAACAAATTATCTTATTCCATTTATGTTAAAAATAAAAAAAACCAACCATCTCAAAAAAAATTCTTTATTTTATTTACTGCCTTTATCTCTTTTGTCTAAAATGAGTTTTTAACGCAGGATACATTTTGAAAATACATAAACACTTTTGCTACATTTTTCAACGTCTTATTAATTTGCCTATAAAATTCGCTTTTAAGAATAGCATCTTGTCTAAAACATAATTATGTCTCTACAAGAATGATAAAAAGAATTAAATAGCTGAAACATTTCATTAACTAGTTGCGTTCATTTTAACTATATTATTTTTATCTTACTTAATTTTTCATTTCGCTAAAATTTGAAATAATAAACCAAAGC
>JAPMOR010002379.1:83843-109023 GCA_026543865.1 Argiope aurantia
AAACTGCAGATCAGACGATTTAGTTTTCTCTGGTCAAATCCACTCTTTTAAAGTCCGCTTGAGTTAACAAATGATCATGCAGTTTATGAATATAGTTCAAATATTGACTTGCGTTGGTGTTCCAATGCTTGGCAACGAAATTCAAACCAAATCAATTCTTAGAACTGTATTGGTTTCTGAACTCAGTCCGCTTTATGCACTTTTGTGAATCTTTTAGTGACTCTAGAACATGCATCACTGTAATTCAAGTAAAAATGATCATATTAAATGTCACTGATTACTCACAGTTCTGCATTGCAGTCGTTTAACTCAGTGGAGCATGTTCTGTCTTCAAGATGCTGTTGTCTGAGATGTAAGAAAACAAAATTAATTCCTTGTAAGACAGCTTCCAGTGAAAGGGGCATTCGGAACTAAATGGGCTTAGTTGAACATTAACTATAACATAGATTTAATAATATAAAATATTATTAATAAATAAATTCTTTATATATTAACAATTCATTTGAGACAGCGGCTTAATTATTTGTTCCAGATAAAAGCCTTTATTTATACAAAGTACGTACAGTAACAGTTGACATATCTAAAAATGCTGGAATCTCTTCAAAATTGTAGCTGTGTACACGGATAAACATATTAGCCTTCTTTTATGAACTAATTATCCTTTTTTTATCACTTTAGCCTTCTTTTATCAAAAGAATACTCATAATAAATTTCCATAATAAAAAAAACATTCAATAAATACTGAACTCAAGCATTGTAACTTCTTAACTTTCACTCCTTTATGTTTGAATATGTAAAATATGACGCATATAATTGCTTTTACAGTATAGGATAGTTTTAAATAATAATTTTGTAATATTTTTAAAGGGTGTTAATGTGTTAACGCAATTTTAGTAATAATTCAACTGGAATTAGTTCTCGTGTTTTTAACTTCAGGCAATAAAATCATACTAAACCGATAATAGCTTGCATTGTAATAACAAGAAAATACAAAAGCAATTATGTTGTAGAAGTTGCTATATTAGCATATGTTTCCAACGAAATATACCATATGTTTGAAGGCATTGTATTTTGTTCAGTTACTTAGTTTAGATAACAATCGAGCTAACTTTCTTACATATTGTATTGAATTCTACTTATCTTCATACTATAAACTCTAAAAGAAATCCTATTTCAAGGTTTTATTTCATTGTAGAATTTCAAATTAATAAATTTGATTCAGTTAATTAATTCAAATTTATAAATGTGAATACAAAACTAAGATTGGTATTATACTAATAAGATAAGATTGGTAAGATACTAATAATTAATGAAACATTCTACTAATAACTAGGGTATAGAATTTGTAGGCATTTTTTGGAGTAAATTTAATTCTTTTAGGAAAGAACTATGCATCTGGCTATGCAAATATAATGCGATTTTTATGTGCTCATTTTAAAGAAATTCAAGATTTAAAATAATTGAAATCATATGATAATCAACATATTTTATAGTATATAATTTGAATAAAATATTATTCCCAGGAAATTTCTCTAAAAATTTTAATACTTGTTAGAATGGATAAGAATTTAAAAATTTTAATTTGAATAATGATTACTAATTATATTACACATATAAATAATCTGATGTTCTGTTAGTTATTTAAAATGTTACTCATTCTGTAAGTAAACTCTATAAAGGAACATTCCATTGCAAATTTAATCAAATCACTTTAAATAATTGCTTCGTATATGCTTAAACTTGGCGAATATCAGTAATGAATTCAAAATTTCAAAATGATTTTCATGTATATGTTAGGGAAATAAATGAGCCGTGTAAGTTGTTAATGTTTTAAATTATTCTACCAAAGCTTATTTATTTATTATGATTTTCCATCAAAAATTAAGTTTTACTAATTCGCAAATTAAACATCAGTAATGAGCCGCCATAGATTGCTGCGGAAATTGACAAGAAAACGCATTTAATATAAATTTTTATCCTACGAATAAAATGATAAGAATGAAATTTAAATTTTTCCCTATTTAGATCAGTGAAAATAGTTCATACGAAATTAAATGGAGAATTTCGAATTTCCAGTGTTTATTAAATTAAATAGCATGTGCAAGATTAATGTTTTGGTCGGCTCACAGCATGTGCGCTATTTGTAGTTTAAGAGACCCATTTAGGCAATCTACGCATAAGATGCTGTTCAAATTTTACGCACGCATAACTCATAATAGTATTGTGCATATTTTATTAAATCATAAATAGGGCTACGCGAGGATTTATCTGATTACTTTTAGCATATATGCCCTGAACTTTAAGAATCTTTTCAAATTCACAAAATATGTCTAAACTTGTTAAATATGTGTTATTATGTATATTTAAAATAAATTCTATGAAATAAATAATATTACTACATTTACGTTGCCAACTAAATAATATTTTAATACAACATTTATTATTTTTCGCTTCATTAGTATGAAATTTTTTAAATACCGTAGTATAATATCTTAAAGAAACCACACCCAAATCCGTTGCTTACATCAGAATTGATTATTTCTTATTTCATCTGAATGCATCAAACCATTTACTTTCAAGCATAAAAGACTCAAAAAAAGATCATGTCAATTACATTATTGATTGAAGTGCTGTTGTATTCTTGATATATGCAAATGATCCAATTTTCGATTGTACTTACTCACTACATTCTTTCACTTAACTACAATAATTCAGATTCACTTATTGTTGCACTAACCTAATGACCGAGGACTAAAGCAGAAGTGTGGGTCTTATCTCTTCTGATGCATGTCATCCATCAGCTCCTTCCTGAAGTTTCATGGCTTAACTTACGAACACTGTGTTACAGTGAGATAGATTGTGTTTCAAATTTTGCTTTCAAATAGATGCCAACACAGAGAGCTTTTTTTTAATGCATTTGATTTATGACTGCATGTCTAAAATTCCTGTTCACTACTAGTATTCCTTGATATGTAGCAGCTGCTTCTAAAGTGTGAAGAAGAATCTTTAGAATTCCTCTCTCGTAAACACAAAAAAGTTTCATATACATTCTTAGAACGTTTGAAACCCAAGTCCACAATGCTTAATACATGATCTGTGGTTACGATAAACCTTTTTTCTTAATATTTAAAAGCTTATGGACCATGATCTTAAAGATACAGTTTAATATACCCAAAAACTTCTTTAAGATCGAGTGATTTATGATTATAAAAGGCAATTTATTGAAACTAAAGAAACAAATTTCTATTATTTTTCTTAATGAAATCCACCCTCAAAATATTTCCTCTTATTCTATCGGCTACATACCAATCCAGGTATAAATTTTCTGATTCTTGTAGATGCCAAGCATTCAATAGGCATATTGAGTATAATTACAGCTTTTTCTGCACATCACGAGCTATATTTGATTATTTGCTTGTGAGTTATTTTAACTTCTGGTTTTTAATTTGCTAATGGATTGGACTCATTCTAAAAGTTCTTGTAATCACTAATATTCATATTATTACTTCATTAGATCAATATTAAAAGAAGCAGTTAAGAAAAAAATTGATACGGGATTTCCATTCTTTTTTTGAAATTTCAGTTATCTGTATCCATTACAAAAATGCTATAACATGATTTTATTTTAATGCACTTAGCTCTTTATATCCCAGCAGAGCTTAAAAGTGCCGTTTAAATCATGCTAGTACCTTCATGATATGATTATTTTTTCTGACAGTATTCAAAAGAAGAGTAAGAACGTAGCTCATACAGAAAATAGTAGATGTCAATTAAAAATATTTAGTCCTTAATTTAATTAATTATTTTTTTTTTCAATTTCCTGGGATAATTCAGTACCAATATGCATTTAATAATGCAGACATAAAATTGAAAAATTGTTGCTAAAAGAATTTGGTAAATAAAAGGTTAAACTATTTTTAAATTATTTGAGTTAAAATTAAGATAATTTCATATAATACGAATATATCACTGACTCTCCGACCCACCCGAGAACACACGGATAATAAATGTTGAATGACCGGACCACCGCAACAGCAACATTGGTATGAACTATGTTGAGCCCTAAGGGCCATCATAGGCCACAGTACAACTCTTCACTAAGGAAATACGTCCCGTCATCGATGGAAGGAGCCAGACCCCCACCTTTTCATGTACCCTCCAGGGTAGCGGGATTCAACCATAATATCAGAAGCACCTCCTCATTTCGAGGTGCCTCCCGGGGGGAATACGAATATAATAAAGAAACTTAACTCATAAATAATAAAATATTTGGTCAAGCTTTGTATATAACTCGCAGCAAACTTCCTACATTAATCTTCTGTTAGTTATATTTATTTAAAAAATAGCATTTTCAAATACTTCTCATTGTCTCCAATAAGATCCGAATGGTGAATATTAAAAATCTCTGTAATCGATGTAATTTTCACTTGATAAAAAGCTAAAGAAAATATAGATATCGTACCAGATTTGCAAACAGTTAAAAATTACACAGTATATAGCAAAGCGAATCCAAAAGTTGTGAAATTTTTTCGAAATAATTATACACCTGTATGATCTTTCTAAATATGAAATGATTAAATTTATTTTCCTTTTTTAGTATCTTCGCTTGAAACACTAACAATGCTAGAAGGAAGAATGTCAGATCGTATTAAAAACATTCAAAATAATGTTTTTGATAAAATAATTTCCGAATATTTTTATAGACATTTTATGCTTTTATCTGAAAGCATGAGATTAAATCAAAATGAACTAAACAAAATTTCATATTTTTTCTTTTTGAAATAAATTCAAATATACATCACTGCATATCATATTAGATTCATTTTTAAAATTGTATCCTATAAAATGCGTTCCTTTGAAATTGCTTTATTTTTTATAAGTTTTTGTATTAGATCTATAATTTAACGAGTTTCAAAGTTTTAAAGAATATCACAGTTTTTATCTTTAAGATATGTTAAATAAAATACCTTTAAATAGCCTTTCTCTTTTTAAAAATATATCTCTTATGAGGGCCTTTGAAATTATTTACAAGCCATTCTGTGAAGAAGTTACGATCATTTTAGTAGTTATAATTAAGTAATCACAGAAATGCAAGAGATGTGATCTACTTTTTAAAAACCTGTTTCAAACTTCTTAGCATTTGGACAATAAAGGGTTTATCATTTCAATATATTGCAGAATCATCGTTTTAGGAACAATAATTCAATGATAAGAACATTTATGGTTCAAAAAGTTTTTAAAAAATCCAAATTACATAAAATTGTAAGACAAATAAAACAGTTGTTTTCAAACCGTTCTTGCAAGATTTTAAAAAATACGATTAAAAAAAAGCAAATTGGCTTTTAAGAAAGTTAGTTACATCCCTTCGGATTTGTTAGACTTTCTTTTTAAAAAAAGAGTTGTTTCTACATATTTGACTTAATATGAATAAGAAATCAATTTATTTGGTATGATAAATGTAGCAATTCATATAAAGAGAAACTTAATTGCATATTGTCTTCTATGTACTGATACACAACGTTTTTCTTTCCTCAAGATGCCTACTGGATTCCAAAATTCAATCTGTGAAATACATTTAAAGTATATCATATAAGCCTGAGTTTACTCTCTTAAATTGATTCTGTACTTCAAAGATACATCATCGATCGTTATTTTAAATCCTTACTACATAAAAAGATTAACACTATATGCATTAAAGCATGTATTAATATTGAACCTCACTCTCCAAATTTGCTTTGGATAAGACGAAAATACCTTTATCCATGTGTCGTATAATTTAATGGTTATTTTTGCAGCATATAAGGATAAAGAGTGAACTACTTAGCGTTTAAGAATAACATTTTTGTGTATTATTGAAAATTTTTGTTTTCATCATTTATATTCACTTTTTGGGGAATAAAAAGTCATAAGCTATGTTTTGAAATAAAGAAATGCTATATAATAATAATTCTTATTTTTTTTCCTTCCAAAAGCACTTTTTTTTGCATGTTTAAAATAAATGTAATTAAATGAATAGATCATAAAAAATTAATTAAATTTTGCTTTCCTTTTGTAAATAAAGTATCCTCTGATTACAACTTGATATACTGGTTGCATTAACTTCTCTAAATTATTCTACAACCTTCTTCTATTGAATTATTCTAAGAAGCCTGAGTAAATTACAGTTGTTTAATATTTAATTAAGATTGAATTTTTAAGCATAGCTTCTGAGATTGACTAGCGATTAAAACACCCATTAAAGAGCATAGAAATTCTTTGCATATAAAGTGCCAGATCATAAATAAATCACATATAATAATTATCTGATCTCTAGGAAATTTAGAGTAAGCGAGAGTCTCTTTAAAAATTAACAGATCACTCAATTAATTGGCTTTCAGATTTTAGAAATTAAAACTTTATTTACATTAGACACATGCCAGACACAATTTTCATTTTAACGAATTACTGTTATTTTTATTCCACGGGTTCTTAAGAATTAATAATTAACCTTCTAATATTTTATTTTATAAACCCAGTAATTTATTTTAAGGGATACAAATTCCACTGAATAACTAAAATTCCCTTCCTTTAAACTCTTTGCATATTAAAAACAGATAAATAAAAAAATAATAAAAGGAAAAAATTTTTACAGAAATATTTTTGTTTTAATACTTTTCTCAAAAGGAAAGATATTTTTAATTAGCAAAATATCCGGCGATGCACAGTCTTTTTCTTATTAAAATCTTGTGATAGAAGAATGAAAAAAATCAACGAAATGAAATTAATATAATTTTATTGCTGGATATTATTCAAATGAACTCACCTTACCTTAATTTTTTTTAATATTTGGTCAACCATCTAGACATATATGTAGCAAGCTCCATGAAAATTGTTGCAGGATTAAAGCATAAGAATTAAACTTCATGCAAATTAATCAATTTATTATTTTATTTATTTCAACAATTAACCTTCATCAAGCTTGAATATACCCTAGAGAATGTTTAATCGATTAACGTAATATCTGTGCGTCAAGTTTCATCAGAATCATTCATACCTTTCTGTACACTCATTACTAAACACTTTGGAAATAGCTAAAATCTTTTAAAATACAAACTATGGCTGTTCAGGTTGCAATAACAAAATTGTTACACTAATTTCGACATATTTGAAGACCAAGGTAGTTTTATAAATATTTTGGATACCAGACTTTAAATTAGCTTATAGACAATCAGTGGGCGATTTGAATATTATATCATAATATTCTGAGAGCGATTCCTCATTTTCCGTGTAATCTTAATCAAATCGTAAAACAATTGTTTATCTGACTGCCAACTTCAATTTTTTAGTTCACACATCAGAAAAATTTTAAAAGCCTTCTTCATGTATACAACAATACTATCTTTTTTTAAAAACCATCTTTTTATCATATTACGATACTGCTGTAGTTTGTCATGAATTAAACAAGTTTCGTATTTAGAGTGATAACTAGCAATACTTATTTGAATAACTAGATATAAGTATAATTCATTTAACTTCCTTTAAGTAAATAAATTATGCAAATAAATTTATTTTTATAAAATCGATAATTATGAAAAATAAATTTAACACATGAGTTTATTTATCTCGAGATTATGTTTTTTTCTGGTTTTCAATAAAGTTTTTCTCAAGGGAAAAAATAATTGATTTTTAATTAGTATTGGATTGAATTATTAATTGATTTATATATTTTAATATATTTATCATTAGCAAAAATTATGTAAGTAACAGGAAAATAAATTATAAATAAATAAAAATGAATTCATTTTATTGTAAAATGACGAAGAAATTTTTTTTCTTGAATACTTCTTCATTTAAGAGTTCTGAACGATGATCGGGATTGTGAGTCTCATTTCTGTATAATTAAAGTAAATCAAGTGCATCCTGCCAGTTTTAAAGTCAACAGGTGATAGGAAAAATATTTAAAAGCTACGATAATTCTGTATCTCCAATTCCATTAAATTATCTTTTTGTTTGGTTTTTCGTTACTTTGATTTTGCATGTTATAGTGGTTTTCAAACAATAAAACAACTCACAATTTTTTCAGTTCTAATTTTAACTGAAACAACAAACAAATTCTCACATCATTAAATTTACAATTTTTAAATAATAGTTTTTCTACATAGATAGATTTTAATCAGTCATCAGCTTTTTATAAATCCATATTTTTTTTAAATTTTATTCATTCACAAAAGTAAATTTCAAATTTTTAAATGCATTTTCAATGTATCCTTTTTCAGTGTTTCTTCATTGTGATCAATCTCTTTTCAAATATATATCTGTAATATTATCAACAGCTAAAAGTATTATCTGATTATTATATAATTATTAGAATATTATTGTACTGTTGTACTGTTTTTGAAAATGAATGTGAATCTTTACTTTCTTATCTAAAATTTGTTTTTAATATGATTTTGAAATATTTTGATTAAATTCAAAATGAAAGAAAATTATATTTTTAAATAGATTTAAAAGCATTTATTAAAGTAAATAATTAAGGTAAACTTAGACAACGTTGTGTATCGTGTATACTTTAAAAAAATGAAATATATTTTTTTACACGAAAATTTTTTTAATATAGAAATAGTAGCATTTTTTATCAATGCTCCTTCAGACTGATGTTTTCATTAGAAATTTTGAATAGTTAGATTAGGCATCTAATCTTTATACTGAGAATTACTATTAAGTATTAACCTTTTTTTTTAACAGACAAAATATTAGTATTAATGTTTCTAGGCAAAACGAAAATCATATATTTAAAATCTAAAAGGATAATAAATTTTAAATTCGGTGCTTTCTTCAAAAGACAACTTGCAGATAAAAACAAAATATTTCATCCCATGCAAAAAGCTCGCTGTAAAAGGCTTGATTATCGCAAGATCTTTGAATCCACAACCATACAAAGCAAAAACCCCGAAGTAATAAAAAAATCTGAAAGAGATACATTTTTTTTTCTTAGTCATTACTAGTCAAAGTACAGAATTCAGAAAATAACTGAAAGCTGATCAATATTAAAACAAACAAAGCCTTTGAAATCAACTATGCTTATTTAATAATAAAAATTTGATCTCGGTACTGAAATGCAAGACCCTAAGACCATCAGAGGAAAGCTTATCAACAGTCAGAGCTTTTCCGAAAAGATCTCCTATGTTTGTTTTTTGTTACACTATGTGATTAAAACTTTTTCAATTAACTTTCAGCGAAAAAAGGGATACATACAAAAGTTGGCTAGACGAAAAATCGACAAAAACGATGCGGATAGAGGTAGAATTTTTTGCTATTCTTAATAGATTTACTTTGAAGTATTGAAAAGACTATAAATAAGTAATATGCCTTTGTGAATTCAGTACTAGAGGAATAGCAAAGAGTCTAATCAGAATAATTACCTTTCAATGCTTACATTCTTTCTGAATATATATGGTTAAATAAAAAAAGAAATCTTAGTACACTGAGTGAAAGAATTCCGAGAGAGTTGTTGTCAAATAAGCTGAAATTATTTTTTTTAATTACATTATCCAAGAACGCTCATTAGAAGCAATAAAACATTTGTAAAAATGAGGTCTGCATTCTTTCTATAAGAATTTAATCCTATAGTTTAATTATTCACTCAATGACTTCGAAAGACTTCATAAAATAATTTTCCAATTCTAAATTGAATGGAATTAATTTTTTTTAGAAATTTAAGTGTTTTCCATGAAGAACTGGTTCCATAAAAGATTTTAAAGACTAATGAGTCTAATTAAGTCGAAACCTAACTCGATTTTTAAAAAAAGAATGAATAGTAATGAATAAAAAACGCTATCTATTCAGTAAATTAAAAATAAATTTTACAACAAAGTAGTCGTTGTCAAAAAACTAATTAAATGGCTATTTTAAAATTCATTAAAGTGGTTTCTGAAATTCTACATTCACTCATTAAATGCTAAAAACTTTTTAACTGTTTATAATAAGAAAATCATTTACAATTCTCTGTGACTAACGTAATAGAAGTGGTAAATGCGAGATTATTTTTAATTAGATGATACAAAGTTTCGCACAGGCATTGTTCAGATACAAATGGCACATTTCTATTCTATCTCTTTAAAGACAATTGAAAGATTATAATCGAATTCACTACAATTGATACGAACACGCGATCTGAGCCTCCGTAATTTCGTTAAACACTTACATCGAACAATGTCTTATAAATGACATTAATCTCTTGGATACTTAGACAAATGATTTTTAAATATTTTAAGCTGATATCCGGATAACTGAAAAAGAACTTCATATTTTATATTTCTTTAGAAAATGAGCATGAACTGATTTTTAAATTAAAAATAGTTAAATCAAGTAAATAAAATCAGAGAAACGTTTTTATATTCTCTGTCAGATTTGAAGCAGAAATGACTGACTATCAGATTATGATATAACTACAAACTGGTAACTCCTACCCACCGGAAGGCACACGGAAAAACTTGAATGACCGGACCGCCGCAACAGCATTACTGGTGGGAACTGTGATTGAGTCTTAATGGCCATCATCGCCCACTGTTCAACCTTTCCCTAAGGAAGTACGTGACGTCATCAATGGGAGGAGCCAAACCCTCACATTTCCGTATACTCACAAGAATAGCTAGAACCAACCACCATGCCGGAAGCTTCTCATCCTCAATTACGAGGTGCCCCCTAGCGGGATCAGATTATGATATAAAATTTTAATTCAGAATGGCAACAAAAAATCCAGTTTATGATGGCTCATCTACCATTTTTGAAAATATAACTCGTTGTTTTTTTTTCCCGCAAAATTTTCTGAAGTCATTTTCTGAAACTATTTTCGTGTGTGGTCATTTATACATTGTTCAAATGATTCATAAACACCACTCTTTTCATGATTTTTCGAAAAGTTATTGAATCATTTATCATTGGGAAATGCATTTCATTTGAAAGCATTTAAAATTAACTCAAACAAAACTATTTAGAGTCTCATCCATATTGTATAATTTTGCAAATATAAACAATATCTTAAAAATTTTGTACAGTATATTTTTTCTACTAAGGTCAATATGAATTTATATGAATCCCTATATGACAACCTTGATCTACTATAAAATTAAAACAAAACTCCACTAAAAATGAAGCTACTGAGTTCTTTTTAGATTTATGATCAAAATCAATGCCGATAAACATAATTTCGATTAAATAAAACCCTACTAATTGCCTTTCCTAATATTTTTTCATTACACATTACAATACACTATATATTATACTTGATTGGCGATTGCTATTAAAATTTTTTCTAACCTAAAAAAATACTGCAAGACGCTAAAAAAAACTCTATTATTTTTTTCAGAAGTTATCTTTACACTCAGCATTATTATTATTATTATTATTATTTGCACTGTAATCCAAATAGACAAGAAAAATACAGAGAATATTCGCCTCGGCTAATAATATCGAAAGGTTTCCTAAAAGCGCAACTTTTAATTAAACATGCAAGGCTGTAAGAAAGATTTTAATAGTTTCAAAAATTAAAGTCTCTTAAAATACAATCTAAAATCTTTCCATTTTTAGTAAAGCAGAACAGGCAAGCATTACATGCAGCGTGGTCTCCGGCAACTACTTAAAATGTTATGTTCTTCGAGGCCTTTTTATGGCTGTCTCCATTATCAGAAAACACAACATAAAATGATTTCCCATTACTGTTCTTTTTTTTCTTTTTTTTTTGATTATGTATTTAGCTTAACAAAGCTATTACATCGTTATGCAGAAAATGATATAACACAAAATAAATGTTAATCCTTTATCGCTGGCATGAAACCACCGCTGTCTTCCTACTCCAAACTCAGCAATCTTTTTCTAGTGATGATGTTAACAAGCACGATTGCTTCGTCTTTTAATAATTCATAAAAGACTACTCTATCTGCCGTTTATAGCACGCACGTTTTATTCAGAATACGTTCGATCTTTACGTTTATTTTAAAAGAAGGAATTTTGAATTTCCTTCTGCTAAAGGGATTCTAAGACGATGAAAAACAGGAGATGGACGTAGTAAAACCGTATATGTTTACTCAATCGCGTGGTTTTTAAACGATTTTATGCAATTTGCCATTGCGAAATCGAATGAATATCCCACAAAATAAAGAAGAGGATTTCAGTTCTGCATTTATTTAAAATGAGATTCTGATTAGGTTGGAAAATTGGAATGGAATAGGATTTTCTTTTTTCATTTATTTTTTGGAATAGTTCAGAGGAGTTTTTCTGCTTTGAGTACATGGCAGACAAATCCACTAGTTTTTTTTTTATTATTTTTTTATTTTTTTATTCGTGAAGTTATTTTCGAAGCTTCTTTTTTTTTTCTCTTGGAAATCGTGATATAGATGAAATGAATCCGTCCGGAGCATCCTCAAAATGTGTTTTGAAATATCGTGAAGAAAAATCCTGAGGTGCAAACACTGAAAACTTATGAACAATAAGTAAAACATTTAGGGTTTACTTTTACAGAGTGTTGAAATATGTGGGGTTTTTTTTTCAGACAAAAATTATTTGTTCCAAATTTGGTTCTTATATGTTCATATGAATATTATACAACCAGTTTTACTCATTCAGATTTTATTGTAATTCGTGAATCGGCAGAATCCATTTAGTCATATTTTATCACAAATTAAAATTAGACTTTTAATTTATAGTGTGACCATAAAATACATTTCCCTGGAGACATTTGCAGCTGAAACTAATGTACAGAATGAAACTAAATTTCATAATCTCATTTGGAAACTCTGGACGGCATGAGAAGACGAATTCTTCAAAAAAAAAAGTAGTTGATGTAATTTTTTATAAACAAAATTAAGACCAAGACTTTGAAAATATAACCTGATCGTTGATTATCAAAACAATATTTTAGTCAATTCCATATTGTATGCCATTCATTTCTACATGTGCATATTTTACCATTCGAACATTCATTTTCTGAAAGTCCTCTGTAGTTATTGATGATTTCTGTGTTTTGCTATTATTAGTGATTTTGGGCTCTTGTTACTATATTTTTGCGACTCAACTTCTCGTGCCGTCTTAGACTATATGTATGTGAAATTTGGTTTCCTACCGTTTATTTGTATTAGTTGTAAATGTCTCCAAACGGGGATAATTTTATAACAAACCTGTAGATGATATAGATGATAATAATGCCTTTAAAGTGATCTTAAAAGTATAATGAATATTCATTCTTTTTCTAATTGCAAATATTACTTTTCTTCCAGATACTCATTATATGCGAGATAGAAAATTCCGAGCTTTATCTAGAAACTTTAAATTGCGACAATTTTAATAAAAATATCAGTCAAACTAGCAACAAATAAAAAAATTATATATTGTATTCTGAATCTCTAACATTCCTTCTTTCATCTTTTTGAAATAGCAGAAAAACTTCCACAATAAATTTGCGTTTTCATGTTATAATTGAAATTAACTTAAAATTGGTTAAAGTAACCTTCGCTATAGCTAATTACAAATATTTCAAGTAATTTCGCAAAATTCATCATAGAGTAATTCAGTAAGCTCCGGTCACAATGCCAACATTAAAAGGTTTCTATTTAAAATGCCCATTTTATAGTTTAAATGCATTTATATCCAGGATTAATGTTTCTAAAATCGAATAAAGTTTCATGCTTTAAAAGTTTAGAAAGGTACAGCTTTCCTTTTGTTTCAAATATCGTTTATAATTCATGACGCAATGGTTGTTTTAAAGCCCTACAAGCACGTTTATTTAATAATTGCTCGGGTAATAAATGAAACATCATGCCATTTTAATCTTGCTGAAAATTAAAATTAAAATATCCACTTTCATGATCGGATATATCAGTTATTCACAAGCAGGGAAGACCAGGTTAAATTCTTACATTTTTCTCAAAAAAAAATTAATCTATGATAAGTCTGAACTTAATTTTTTAAAACTTATTCTAATTATTAAAGATTTATAACGACTAGACATCCATGATTCAATAATTAAACGTTTTATACACTTATGTATATTGTAACAACTTGCTCCTCAGAGAGGCTCATTTTTACATTACATGGGATTACTTATAACATATAATATATTAGGAATAAAAGGAAATATAATATCTTTATGTTTTTTAATTATTTTGTAGGTTCTAAGAAAAACAATATGTTTATAAACAATTGTAATCATGTGCTATTTGTCCCAACCGAAACTTCGCTCGAAATATTGTTTGGAGCGAATATGTTGTACATATCAACTTCTTTTCCTCACCTAAGGAATTATTTAAAAAAAATATTTTAATCTAAAAAAACTATAAAGTCAGGCCTCGATTTCCGTTCCATTTGAACGATACTTTATTCCTTCCAGCGAGCCCTTTCACGAAGTTAAGATCCCCCAAAAAAGAAAATGTGAAAATCACACTGTTCAGACGATTTTGGTTATTGCTTAATGCTTGTTTGGTAATTGTAATATTAATTTAGTTATTATATTTCAAAATTATTGGACGGAAAAAAATGAAACCTGAAACATTGATGTTTCAGGTCTTTCGATTGCTATCAGAATTTTTGTAGGTTTTTATAAAAAAAATTCTTATTTGTAAATTTAAAAATTAATTAAAAGTATCAAATATATTTTAACATTTTTAAAAATACATAACTTTTATCTTTTTAATTTAGTTTTTTAATATATAATAATTATTGACCAAGATTCTTTATATCTTGAAATATATTGAAAAACCGAGATCCCTTATTTAATATTAGGAATTCAAATTTTCAATTGCTGATAACTCATAAACCGATTACTCAAAATTACGAAATGCTTTATGTATTAAAGCTATTTTAACTTGTATAATCAGATATGTATTCGAAATTAAGTGCTGTTAATTGAAAAAATTGAGTTTGAATAAATCCAAATACGCAGATGACCCCTTACATGAAAATCTATTTTTACAATGACAGTTTTATTTTGCTGTAGCTAGTTTCGGAACAGTAGTCGAATACTTTTCTGGCAGACTGTAAAATTGATTCTAAATCTGAAATAAAAACTAATCATGTTATTTATATGTAGGATTTCAGGGAAAATAGCTTTAAAGTTAATAAAATTTGTCTATATTATTTCTTTAGCTAATTAATCAAAATTAATTATCCTTAAAGTTGCTAAATTGGAAAAATCATATTGATTAGAATTACAATTTACCAATATTAGAAGCTTTTATTTAACTGCCGAGTTCCCGGAGTATCATGACATTAATTTTGCATTAACAACCGACTGTTGCAAAGAATAGCGAATAACTTCTTCTGGTGCGTCTAGAAATGTTTATTTTCTGAATGTATACTTTTCTCTTGTCAACTTTAAAAAAGAAAGCATATAACATAAAATTAAAACTGACTCGGGGCAAGTTGTTACATTGTAACAATTAACTCCAACGTAATTGTAACAAATTTCTCCTTCTGACACCATTATATATATTGATGCTTATGAATGATATAATACAAAAGTACAGAACGTGAGAATGTAATATCACTTACTTTCTCGTGGCATTGACCTTACACAGATATATCTAAGGCTTACGACGCAAATAAGAAAATTTAAATTTAAAAGTCAAATTGAAAATAACTGTATAAATAATGTTTTCATAACCATTTTCTATTTTTACTGCTAACTACAGGCGATAGAAAAACCGTTAATAAAGTCACACGAATGACAGCTACCTTCAGCGTGAAAAGAGTTAATTTCAAACGACGGTTAATTTAAAATTCAAATATAAAAGCTTCCCTTTGTAACAATTAGCCTCGGTCTCCTCTGTAAACAGATACTTTATGAACAAACAGCATACAATATAAAGTAAAAAAAAATATTATATATTCCAGGTACATCGTACAAATTTATTATTTATAAATTTATTATTTAATGAGATACCACACAAGTAAAACAAGTATTAACACGTACTAATATATTAATTTTGTGTGACAGATTTCAAATCCCTTTTTTTTTATCTTAAAATTGTAAAAAAAAAACACATAAATTTCTATGCAATCTGTGAACGAAAAATTCATTTTTATAAATTTCTTCTTTAAAAGATGCATTTCTAAACAGACTCATAAGTATTTCTAACATGGACTAAACAAAAAATTTTATGTCACTTTTTAACTCGTCAATCGCTGCTAATTTTTTTAACTTCTACATTCACAATAAACACATTGGCATTTTAATAGGATTTTATTGTTTACTTTCACGGTTTAATAAGAAAGAATTTGTACGAATTTGTAAAATTCAATTTAGCAGTGCGTTGTCTTTTTTTAATACTTTTAATACAAAATGATAGAATGAAATGTCATTAAGCTTCTCTTAATTTATAAAGTCATAATAAAAGTCAAACATTTATGGCTTTATTTTTTTATATATCTATAAGTTAGTGCTGCGTTTAAATATTGTTGTTTTCAATAAATAATTTTTATATACTTAAAATAACTTAGTTAGAAGTTTTAGTATAATTAGAACTATAAATAAATATTAAAAAATTCACGTTCGTAAAAATCTTATTTATCATGATTTTTGTAAAATTCATGGTAATTCTTTACGATGAATTTTTAAATTTTGTGTAGTTTATTGAAATAATCATATTATCTATTTACCTGAATGTTAATAACTTTATTTTCACTAATTTGATTATCTACAACTCAATCAAATTATGAATTGATCGTGTATTTTCTTGTTACGGCAACATTGCAACATTGTGATACTTTACTGAACACTAACCGTCGATTAGAAAAACTTTCCTTGTTTTTCTTGTAGTATCTTCAAACATTCTTTCTGACAGACGATTGATTCAACAGATATCTTTTTATAATATAGATATATGTATTGTATCCGATACTAATACTATGACAGTATAATTTTCTTGCAAATCACGTTCTGAACTTCTGAAAAAATATAAATATTTTATTGCTTGCTTACCACAAATAAACTTAATAATAAGTATATAAAGTCAATATGAAAACTGTAAATTATTAATATGCGAAAGAACAGACAGAAAAAAATGAGGTGTCGTTATTTAAAAAAGCAGAAATACTGTGAAAAGAAATTTTCGATTTTATATTTGCTTGGAAATTCGCAAATGAAAAAAAAAATACTAATAAAAGGATATGTTTGAAGTAAATAAATGAAATTAATGAATTTTTGGGATAACACTTCAGTAATATATAAGGATTTATAATGATAATTTTTGAAGAATTATTATCTCGTTGGTAAATAACATGACTTCTACCAAAAAATTCCTTGCTTCTATAGTAATATGACAGACGAGAAAGAGAGGAAGTTCTTTTTTGATTAGTATGAAGAAAACAATAATGAAGGGTATATGTCCCGTTGACATAAGCATTAATCTATCAAAAGTAGAAATCCAGTTGACATTTACAAGCATGTTTAACTTAGAAAAATGGGACAGTATGTGCTATTATCAATTGATGATGTGCTATCGTAATATAGATGAAACGTTTGCTTTCATCAAGATAAAGATTCGAAACGATTTATTTATGAATTTTATTTAAAATTTAGTTATAAAGAATTAATAAAGTTTAAAGAATGTTCATGAAATATAGTGAATGTTAAAGTCGTTAATTTTCGTAATTAATTGGTATTGAGTTTATATAAAAAAAGAAAATCACACATGTCGTAAATTATTAATAATTAATTATTGAATGACACCAGTAATTGCTATTTGAAAGTTAAAATACATGAACAAGGTTTAGAAGAAATCAATAAATGAAAACGCTGTTTATGCTTAATTCTTTCAATTTAATACAGAAATAAAATCATTCACATGATTTATTATGGTAAAATCCATAATTTTGTATTATCAATGAAAAAGGAAATCCGTATAATATTATGCAAGTTATAAGGTAGACTTTTAGTGTTTTCATATTTCAAATGTATTCATTTTTTGAACGATTAAATAAACAAAAGAAATAAAAATAAAAATTATTTTATTATAATCAAAATGTTCTTTAAAAAATTGAAACATGGAAGTTTTAAATTATCACAGTTAATACATGCAACGTAATATATTACAAAAAAAATTCGAATAGCGGCATTAAGTCGTGTATTTATTTCTTGTATTGATTAGAAACAAGCAAATAATCAAAATTAGTGCGGGAGTTAAATAACATTCCCTCTGTTAATTAGAGATCTGACAATGGTGAAAAATTTCTGCTTAAGCGATGAATTTGAATCCCATTATTGAGCGTATATAATACTTTTGCTATAGAACGACCGCTAAAAGCTTAACAGCAGGTGATTCGATAATGTTTCTTCATATTAATGCATAATGATAATCCGAAAAATAATTTTTGTCAAATATATTTCTATTAAACTTTATCAAATCTTTATATTACAATTTCTCTATATTTGCCTTTTTCAATCTTTTGCTAGCGGACTTTGACTTACTCTTAAATAAAGACTTAGGAAAAACTAAAGAAGCTTCAGTAGCGTTTCTGGTGGAATAGAAATAGTTATGGGAAAGCGTTCAAGAATTTCTCACCAAATACCTTGTTTAAGTGACGTTAAAATTTATTCGTGCAAGAACACGGAGTGACTGACTAAATTTATTGCTTTGAATGAGATACGTGAACTTACTGTCATTCCCATCTTCAGTATGATTTATCGAATTCACAAATCCTCAAGTTCTTATTTTCGAAGAAGAGGTAGCAACTTTTCGAGTTTTCTCTGTCCGTGTTGAAATTACAATTCCTTAAAGATAAAAAAATTCCGTGGATTAAACTCGTAACCCATAACCGATATGTTTGCCTACTCATCTAAAATAAGTTTAAATTTAACGTTTATATGTTTTAAAATATTTTAAGCAAAAGCGATTGTCGATTGAAATTGGAATAATTATTTAAAATACTTATTTTCTATTTCCATGCTATCTGTCATGCTTTAAGTTGGAACATTACCCTCTAATAAATAATGTAAGGCCCATCGTGAGATCCATGTGATGGGAGGGTCAGCATGTGATTTGTTTTGTGTTGAGCGTAGTTATATTCACTTAAGGTTCTTTTGTTCTTCTATAAACATGCCATTTTATTTTTATTTTTCAGTATAACAGTTTTAATTTCACTAACCATAAAATTTCTAGCGAACGGTGGCTTGTCTTCAGACGTCAAGCTATTTCGATTTAAAGAACTTCGCAGGATGAATTATACATAACAGCTAACTAAATATTAAAATTATTTTGAAAGGAAGAAGTTTGCTCCCATAAGTCGAATTTTTTTTCAAATGGCTGAGAAACTGTGTTTCATTTGAAAATTTTATAATCAAGTTTTACATTATACATTTCAAAAATATATGTTGAAAAAGGACTCTAAAAGTTTAAAGCAACGGGTATTCTGAAATGTCTATTAACTTCTGTTCTCTTCAGCAATATGCAAGATGAAATTATTTCATCATTACCACTTTACAAAGAATGAATCCCGGAAACTCACTCCTTGTCATTATGATACCATTTCATCAATTGACTTTCAACGTGTGTATATCTTCCTATCAAAATATAAGAAGCATTGATAGCTTCCTGCATTTTTGTAAAAAGTATGCATATGAAATAAGAAAACATTTTTTCGTCCAATTATCAGATAGCAGATATTTCAGTGGAATATTTGAACTATTTACAAATCTATAGTTAAACTCTCACTTTTTAATTTATGATGAAGTTTTTTTTGTTTATATAAAACTACATAAATATAAAAAAAACTCGTAAAGAGATTCTTTTTAGTCTTGCATAATCTGTTTTTCTGAAAATGTTTTTCATATCTGAATATTTGCTCACTAATTTTATAAAAAAACATTAAATAACTGAATTTCTAAAATATTCCCCACTTAGAACCCCATAAAAACGTAGGACTATGCATCAGAGAAAAAAAATATTAACTTTTTTTAAATATTTATAGTGTTGTATGGTTCTTGGGGTTTAACGTGCACATAAGAGATTCTAAAGAATTTTTAGGATCAGAGTAACTATTCATATTATTGACATAGCTTTAAGTTTACGTTTGTTCTATCTATGCCTTGTAGAGCCTTATTTGAATCCTTATAGATATTTTTTTTACAAAATTATATTTTTATATACTAACTCCTGCTATCTAATTTTTATTGATTAAAACTCCTTTTGCTCTCTTATCATTGTTTTGTTGACTTTTAAAGACCTATTATTGTATTTTTCTCTTAAATTAAATGTTCACTTATAAACTTTGTTATGTAAAACAGACCCTTCGTTCGATCAAAAAATGTAAAAAAATTGTAATGAAATATTTACCAATTAACTTGGATCCAAATTCAACTTATTTCATAACTTTTGAAAAGAAAAGATAACAAAAATAACTGTAAAACATATTGAAACAAATGTATCCTTCTCAAGAGGACGCTATTGATTGTACTCTGATGGTTGACGATAATTTTATGAGAATTTCATACACAAAAATCAAATTTGTCCGATAAATTATGTCACATTTTTTCAGAAAAATTATAATTTTTAATGTTTGAACTTTTTCTTGGTACTTTGGTTCTTTAAAAATATCACATAAAAGAAGTTATATGTTTATAGTTATTACGACCTCGTTAATTTATGAGGATTTCATTCTAAACCTGATTTTCTATTCTAAAAAGAACAAGAATATTTAATAGCTTTGCAAATAAAGGAAATTATTTCCAAAATGTGTCAGAAAATTTCTTTTTATGCGTTTTGCTATTATACATATTCTAATTAATCTCTTAGAAAATATTTTTCATTGCTAGGTTTCGTAATAGTATTGCCTCTAAGTTTTCTAATAAATATCATGCACATTGAAAATTTATATTTTTTATTACTTGAAAATATGATTATACAATTAAAGTTTCAGAAATATAAATAACCATTGGTTTCTTACTTCTTTTATTTTTGCAATGAATTGAATTGTCTTTTATATAAAACCAATTTATTCACGAACCTTAAATACGTCAATAAACAAAAAATAGCTTAATTAATATTCCGCAATTATAATAGCTTAGTCTATTAAATCATGTAATACCGTTTCTATCAATTATTGAAAAATAAAATGTCTATATTCTTTAAGTTTTCCTCCTGAACGATTTGAATGTATTCAGACCATTCAGTGAATTGAAATGTAGCTACTCCGAATGCTATTTGGATGAATAATAACGTCCTTGAAACTTAAAAATCGAACTAAAATGCTCACCAAAAATATCGTAAAGCCTTCTTTACAGATTGTTTAATGTATTTTCTCCATTAAAAACTTTTAACCAACTTAATAAGGAAAATTCCGAGCCCATTTTTTTCTTCGACTGTTCTTTAAGTAAATTTCAAAAATTATAAATTACAAAAGCAGATTAGTGGCATAGTTTATGACATAAGGGTATGTTTGAGCCAAAAACAGATACCATTTTCATATCCATATGTAAGTTAATGTACTGTTTTGCTGATAGGTCGGTTTGACGTTGAAACTGTATAATTCTAGATTTAAAATAATACTTATAAATATTTCTATCCCATTGCTTTTCACATGAAACCACATTTGATGGTCTGAATATTAAAGTATAATTACAAATACTTTTTTGAGTGGAATGTAAATAATAATAATTGGTAACTGTATTTAGCTTATATAATATTTTTTTTACTTTCTAAATAAAACTCATTTACATAGTTTTAAATATATGCATTATATACCCTAATATATACCCTACCTTACCCTACCTTAAATATATACCCTATATATGCATTCTTTCAAAATTGTGTAAATGAACGATGAAAAAAGAAATAAACCTGGAATTCTTAATTTATTCATTGCTGTAATTAAAGCGACCAGTGCTGGCAGGATATTTTACGAAAAGACTGAATTTTTATTCTATATTTTTTTCTGTAAATGATTAATTATATCTTCCAAAAATGCCTATGTTTTTTATTCAACTCATTCAGAATCTTATTGAAAAGACTCCAAACCCGAAAGAAACATTCAATATTTCGAGGAATAATATTTAATGATATTTCTCTCTTTAAAGTTAATTTTAATATTTTCACTTTTTCCAAGTATTTAAAGATAACATTACTTTAATCTAAATATTTTTATTTGACTCTTTGCCAACAAATATTGTTTCCCTTTTTTAATTAACGATAAAAGTCTAACATTTTCTGTTAATACCTTTATTTACAGCTTTAATCATTTTTTATTATTTTTACTTTTTAAGCAAAACCTTATTATTTTACAAACAAAAAAATTAATATCTTGCTCAAAACAATTTGTTACGTATCGAAATATTTGTTAATTACTCCCATGTAAAAAAAGATTGTTCTTTGGCAGAAGTAGGCAAAACTAAATCAAAACAAAATGCATAAATATTATATTTAAATAGATTATTCGGAAAAATTTATTGGTAAATTTAATTAAATGAAAAATTATATTTTAACGAAGAAATATTCGTTGAAATAATATTTTTTCACCTTAATTAATTCTAAATCTTAAATTGTTTAATTTCAGGTCTTCAAAAGAATATGAAAAAAAGAAAGGAAAATTGCAAAGAAAAATATTATATTACAAATGATAAATTATTCTTGTTGCAAAAATTGGCTAGAATAATTTAGTTTGAATTAAATTATCTTCCTTTTTGAAGCTCAAATTTTATCTTTAATTTTCCAAGCTTCTTTCGAAATTCGTCAAAATCTCTTTTAAGATTGCGAACCTTTTATTCTAGTGTAGTCCTTCAACTATGAAAGCAGAGCTAATTCATTTTCAAGAGCAAAGAAATTATATTAGCTTCCTTTTGTGAAGTTCTTTAAACAAATTAATTATCGAATAGTCCTGTAAGCTATTCATAAGAAGCAGCTCTAACGCTGCAATTTAATTTCAAAAATATTTCTGTCTTAAATGAATAAAGCGTTATTTCTTCACATTTGTTATTTTTTATATGTGTATATGCATCATACCTTAAGACTTTTTAAATTAGAATAAATCTAGTATCAATGCTTAAAATATTGAGAAGTAGAGTTCTGAGAATAAAAAATATATATATAAAAAACCTGTACATTTTATATAGGTATTATTCTATGTATATTCGCACAAATAATATCGTTTTTAAAAAGTAAATCTTCTCTTGTTAATTTTCTGCTTAAAATTTTTGTAAAGATTTGCCGACAGATTGAACACTCAATTTTTAGTTAGCAACACCATTTTTGCCAACATATTTAGTAATTCTGTTAAAATTTATATTGAAATATCAAATTCCATTATTTTACATGCAATTGTTTCCAAGTATACAAAAATAACATTTTGACTCTTTAATGTTAATATAAAATTTCATGCACATCTTAAAGAAATAATATGTTAATTGACCAGAATATTTTTGTCCATAATTGTTGTATGCAGCAGTCGGTCTCCTTATTAAATCCATGCATAATTTTATTTTAAATTAATTTTAAACATAATTTATTACATTGATAATTTTTACCAATTCTAAAACAAATTCATCTAGGAATTTATTTTGTAGAATACCGTTTTATATATCTTTACTTGCAAACATAATGGCTACTGAACAAGAGAATGAGCCTGAAAACGTCGATTTTCATAAGGATCACAAAATAAAATTTTGCTTCACAGAAATAAAAATAAAACTATAATCAAATAAAAATAAATATTAACATAGAAAAATATGAAAATTGATTAGGCTTTTGCATGGAAAATAGAATAAAAAAATTTTTAAAAGAAAGATGATATTACTTTAAACATTGAAACAGTGAAAAATTATGAATAAAAGAAAAATATCAAAAGGAATACAAAATTATAGTTGAGATAAATAATAATTAGGTTCAGAGAGAAAGAAAAACAATAAGAAATGTTCACTTATATATACATACACGCAGAAATGAATATTAAGCAAAGAATGAAAATCATTAATGGCATATTGAAAATTCATAATTCAAACAAAAAATACAAGAAAATTTGTTAGGAGGTCATTATACATAGAAACTTCGGTCCTATAGGCAATTTTTAATCTACATTAAATTTTGAGTAGTTTTTCTTCGCTATGAGATACATTTAGGAGATTATTGTCAAAATTAAAATGGTCAACAAATGTTGAGCAGATATTTTAATAGATAGTATAATGTATTTAAAAATTCTAAAAGAACGAATCTAAATCGTTGAAATAATTATATATATTCCACTGTTCATATGATTCCCCTATTTTGCCATGTAAGTATGGCTGGGAAAAAGCCCTTTAATGTATATAACTTAGGCTGATGCCTTTTTTTTTTTTTTTTTTTTTGCTTGCTCATTTTTTTATAGGCAGAAAAATATCCGGCATTATAAATAAATTTACTACAAAATTTCTTTCGAAAAGCTATTAATTTATTTTAATTCAAAATATTCTCTTGTAGAAAAATTCAGAAGTAACAGGATTTTTTTCAACTTAAACGATTTAAACTGGCTCTAGTTCAAAATAATTTGGCAAAAAGAAAAGCGATCTTTAAACAATTGCAAAATTTATTTTTTATAGAAATTTTAACTAAGATAAATATTTGTACTATATTAAGAGGTATTTTATGAGTTTATGGTTTTTAAAATCTTACTTAAATGGCAAGTATATTCATGTTTCTTATAGATATGTATAGAGCTTACTGAAGTCAATATGAATATGGACCCTCCCTTTATGCAAATATATAAAGCTCATTATCTCCCGTTGTAATGAATTTAATCAATCCAAAATTTATATACCACCTTATTTTGCCATGGTGCATTTATTTAATAATGGAGAGTTGTCATTGAATTCTTTAAAGCTAAAACATATTTCAATAAATAAATTACTGCTTAAAAATCTCTCTGTCATGAAGCTTTTTAGAAGATGACATCTTTTATTTGAAGACGTGACGAACGGTGGCAGAATAACGCCTTTTGTTCTTTTCAGAATAATATGCCTATCACTTTCATAATATGTTGCTTTGCAGAAAAGCTATGAGCAGTGGGTAAAAAAGTACTTTTCCAAAGTTCTTTGTTAGACGCAAGTTTCTTTTTGCCATTCTTTGCTGAATATTATTTCCATTTTCTATTATTTTTCTTAATTCGTAACTGTATAATGTTTTTCGTAACTGTATAATGTAACTGTACGACATATTCCTTAGGAAAATATAAAAGTCTCCTCCCCCAT
>JAPMOR010002379.1:109033-184062 GCA_026543865.1 Argiope aurantia
AACAATGTAAAAAGCAACTAAATTAGTTATATTTTATTTTTGCACACGTAATACGAGACTAACCTAATCAATCAATTCCACATAAAACCAATCTCTTCTGAATAAAGTTTTTAAGACAAATTATTTACCAATAGGCAGTTCTCTCTTACTAAACTGTCTGTTGAATGAATTCAAAATATTTCAAAAAAGGAAGATAAATTAAACTTTCGATTCGTACGCTTCCTTTACTTTATGGAAAGTATTTGGAATTAAACTATTACTTCTTAATTTGTAATGCCTACTATTGCAAATTACCAAAAACCGTACAGGGGATTTTCAGAATTTATGGAATAAATTCAAAATCTTCATACTTGTATAAACAATTAAAATCTTTAAATTTTTCCGTATCAATATGGAATTTCTAAATAACACATATTTTAGATGTAAAATGATTAAAAGCAAAAATATTTAAATATTTTAATTACCATGCAGCTTATGGAACATTCTCAACTAATATTTTGCTGTTTGTGAATATTTCTAATTAAGCACCTGTAAGAGAATCTTTCAATTTATGGAAGGATGAAGATTTCAGAAGAGGAATGAAATATGTCATATCTTGGTAAAACGATTTAAAAATATTAAGCCATATTTAAAAGTGCTCAAATTTTGAAGTTTTATAAAGATAATATTTTTGATGAATATAATGCAGAAATGCTATGCATTTTGAAATTTCTTCAAAAGGATTAAATTGTAATACCTCCCAGAAAATATATCAAAAACATTAAATTCAATTTCTGTATGATTCTTAAACATCTGTCTAACAAGCAGGATTTAATAACCATTAAATATCATGAATTACTTTCCCAATTTCCTCCCAGACGGTTGTACCACTCAAGCTACTAAGTAAATGTCTGTCCCTATTATCTAATGGTACTTAGATAACAGGGATGACGCGTGCTTCTTGTAATCGGTATCCATTAAAAATTGTTCCACGTGTTTCCACGTTCAAATCGCTACAAAACAAATTTACTTAAATTGCAAATCATAAGATTTTCTACAAACAATCGTATTCTATTGTTATTGCTATTCTATTGTGATGAAAATTAAAGTAATATGAACAAGTAATATGGCATAAAATATATACTATACAAATATTTATCACACTATACAACTAGGGCAAAAATTAACTGAATACTTTACTGAAGATGTTAATTACTATATTAAAAATACATAAATGCTATTTTCTAATGTTTATTTCAAATTATTTAAAATTTCCGTTGATTTTTTTTTCTTTTTAAGATACAATGTCTAATCTTTTCTCGAAAACATAGAAAATACAAATACGGATTTTAGTGCACATGGTAAATATTCAGAAGGAAAAAAATTCTTTTTTTTTCTTTAGTAAGCACTGCTTACTATTCAAGTAAATTAATTTTGAGCGCAACAGAAAATTACTTTCTTAAAAAAATAGTAGCAGTGTATTTTTCCATGATGATTTATTGTTTTATAAAGAGTTTTATTATCAAAATTCTTATAATTCTTCTTTCATTTCAAAAGATCCTATCTTCATTAAATACCAGCTAGATCATTTCATTTTACATATTTAGTAGCATTATAAACAAAAAGATTTGTATTATGCTAAATTATTCATATTTCATTCTATATTAAAAATTTTCTTTTGTTGAATATTGTACAAAAAATCTATGATTTCCCGCATTATTTTATATATTAATACATATAATTACTCCTTACATGTAAGGAGTAATTACAAATCATATAATCTATGGTAAAATAGGTATAATCTGACTGAATGTATTTTTTTTTTTTGTTCAAAACAAAATTTATGTAAACTGGTAAACTGAGAATCAACTAATGAAATCAATTCAGCTTTATAATTCTTTCTTCAAAATGGCTTTCAATATTTATTATAATTAATTAACATAGAATGAGACGAGAAATAAACTACTTAAATCCTTACAAAATATTGATTAAAAATCTCGCTTTCCTTCTAAAAGCTTAAATGCACTGAAACTGTTTTCTTGCAGCAATGGAAGCAGTGTCTCAACAGAAATAAAATCCGATTACATGATATAGAAATTCATTTTAAATAAATTGCTGTTTCTATTCCACTTTCGCTTAGCTTCAATTTTCATCCGTGACGAAATAAAAACTTATATGTTTATCATTTGGAACTTCACAGAAATATTTCAGTAATCTTATTTTCAGAAATTTATCCGCCAGTTCTTAGAAATTTGATTTATAAAGAGCAATTCGTTATCCCCAGGAGAGTTGATTTGAGACTATCCCATGTGTTGAAATTTCCACAAAACTGGCTGTAGAAAGCATGTGGATAAAACAACTTCTTTGTCTTTATTTGATTTTTTATAACACTTCATTATTAGAAAAACAATTGCCTCTTATTATAAGAAATAATTTGCCAGAACGCTTAGAGTTGCTCCTCGGCATAGATTTATCATTCTAATTTTGCATCAAAATATGAATAAACAAATTGAAAAAAAAACAGTTGCCAATAGAGATTTAAGAAACAATGAAAGAGGAAAGGAAACTTAGGAGATTATAAAAAAATATATTCAATCACTTTCTTGATTTTTTAAACTTCTCCTCTAACAATAATCCTAACGAAGCCTTGACTTTTTGATCATGAATTATGATGATCTCAATATTTTCTATAATATGTTGTAGAATTTTCACGATCATTATGGAACTTATTAAGCTCACTTAAAATTTTCCTTTTCGGAGTGTAAAAATTTCTTATTATATGCCATTGAATTCCGATATGAGATCTGTAAATTTTATGATTTGCGTTCTATTACCAAATTAATTTAAACAAGTTTTCAAACTTTTAAGATTATTGTTAAACAATGGTTATTTAGAGATCCTGAAATTTTCGACGTGTTTTAAATAAATAAATTTTGGTTGTAAATGTTCCTTAATTTTTTATAATGTGTTGAACTGTTAATTTGTATCAAAAGAAGCAAAGATAAGAAACGATGAAAATATTATGATTTTCTAATATAAGATTGCAAAATCTTGATTACTGTTCATCATAGCAAGATTAGCTGAAAATAATGTCTTGCACTTGAATTATTAAATAATGAATGAATAGAATGGTCAAGCGCAAATGAAGACTTATTAATGAGACTTTCCTTTACTGAAAATGGTTTGTCCGAAAAAATGTATCAGTGTTGGATCAGATGACCTAGTAATATTACACATAGCTCTAAATGTGTTAAAAAAATATTCAATGACTGGCAGAATGAGGATTCTAGATTTTGAAATAAAATTAATTTGCAAATGAAATTTTATTTATTTTCTAAATTAATTAAAAAGCTATTTATTTTTGCTACTTTGTTTACTGGATTACTTAAAAAGATGCCATCATGGATTTTTGATTCACTGAATATACTTCTGAAACTCTTACCTTCTTTCCAAAATGCGTTAAGAATGTCTTATATTTTTATCGCTATTTTCACCAAATGAGAATCAATAAAACGCAATTTAATAAATAAAAGAGCTGTTCATAAGAGATAGGTATTAAAAATAGCGAAAGAAATTGGAATAATTTTATATAGATTATTCTGAACATGCTCATTATACAGAAAATTGTCAATTCCATCCAAATATTCCACACCTTAATCGGTATAAGACGCACTTTTAGAAATAAGGAATAAGTGCAGCATTCGTACGTTTCTGATAACATATATTAAAACTCGACTAAATGGGTAATTACTGATGTATTTTCACAAAAAATATATTCTGAAAGCATTCATATGTGGCGTTCCGTTAGAATGACTCTACCAAACAATTCATTAGAAACCGTCATGTATCCTTGTAAGGTTAACAAATGATTTCATCGAAGAAAACTTCTTTAAGTAGCAAGTTAATGAAAACACATGTGAAAGTAAAATATCATTGATCAGAATAATTATGAAAAATTCTACTAACTTCTTAAATATAGACTACGCAATCTTTTCTAATTATAATAAAGGTAATTTTCCTTTCATTTGAAAACAATTCAAACCAAATATGAATATGGCAAAGCAGATTGCAAACATTTTTAACTTATCAATTAAAAAATATTAATAATTTTCGTTTTTTAAAATGATATTCCCTTTAACAGTATAGTTAGGCAAATATATTTTAATTCTGTTAAGAATAATTTTACGATTCAGAAATATCTCGATAATTTGAAATGCCAATTAAATATTAGAAACTTTTGAATTTAAGCTAGGAAAATAATTATTGATTTAAATCACCCATATATTAAAGTGATACGAATAAAACAATCATAAAAATAAATAATTTTATGCGTGTACCAAATTAAACCATGTGAAAGGTAAACATCTTACATCAACAATAAAGGCTGTTTGAATAGCTATTTCGCAATGGTTAAATTTAAGAGGATATTTTGAATATATTTGAATGCTTTTATCGTTTCAAAACAGCTCAGAAAATTAATAATTCAAATATATCATTACCATTTCAAATCATATATATCATTACCATTTCATTGTCATAGCTTCATTATTGCAGTTTTCTATTAGAAGCTAAATCTGATTAATTTTACTTTAAATTCTACTTATGATTTATCCTATTTTACATGAAAATTTCGACATTTTATTATCTTGAGAATAATTGTGCTTCATATACGTTGGTATATTACAGACACATTTACAAATAAAAGTTTATATTGGTAACCATTTGAGACGTGAAAAGTATTTCATCATCAAACTTATATAGAGATATTTTAATAGCTTTTTTTTTTTTTTTTTGTAATTATGGCACTTGCCACGGACAAGCCCCGCCGTCAGAGACAGCCGAGTTTAAGCCTGAAGGGGTGCGTCTCTTGTTTCTATAGTAGCGCCAAATAGGGCCAAGAGAACGACTTAGCTACTCACGCATCACTCATTCGCTTGCACAACCCCTTTTTACAGGAGGGCACATTCACACATCTCACAGATAGAACAACGAAAGAACAACCATGCCCAAACCGGGACTCGAACCCGGGACGCTCAGAGGAAGACGCGCTACCCGTATGCCAGGACGCCGGCATTTTAATCACTTTCAAGCAATTATCTCAACAACGGTTGCTATTAAACATTCGCAATCCATTATTTTTTATCATTGAATGAAAATCACATAATGTGCTTCTGAACTTTTAAACGTATGTATGAAATGTGTTAAGAGTTTGTAATCAATTTTAAGAGAACACATAAATAATATTTTAATTTATATTCACTGATCCCATTATTTTTACTTAGCTATTATAAGATATCAAGAGTTCATTGGAATATAATGCATTAAAAGTCTCATGGGCATGCCTATTTAATAAGGTGAAGATATGTGTCTGTTTACATGGAATGTTTGGATAATTTATCTGTACATTCTTTTAATAAAAATAAAGGGAATTTCTAAAATCCCAGAAGAGGTTTTCAAAAATTTTATATACTTTATTATATATTTTATTATACTTTTCTATGCTATACGGCAGCCATACTGTTCCGCGTTTAAAAAAAAGAAAGATACATCTATTTTCTTTGTTTCTAATAGGGAAACTAAGTATAAACAGGAGGCCTTCTTGATATAATTGTCATTTTGTTTGGAAAAAGTTTTTCAACAAAATAAGGCTTCAGCTATATTATTATTTTGAAACAATTAAATGTTGTCATGATTTTTTTTAAATTAGAGAAGGCTAAACCAATTTTAAGACTTCATTTTGGGGGAGGGGGATTTGCTACACATAAAAAGGATCAGCTAAAGATTACAATGCTTGGAAAAAGGATACAAAATCCTTACATAAACAATTATTAGAATATATTTTCTATAAAATTTGATGCAACATATATAGCTTTAATCCACAGATAATTATTTCCAAATTGTCACTTTAACGTTTCAAAATTAATTTAAAAATAAATCTGAACAAGTCATATTTCTTTCTAAAGATTGTTGCATAGGCTAGACTTTTTTGGAAATTACAAATATCTTCTTTGTGTGAATAAATTGGTTGTATGAGATTAGATTTCTAATAATATATAGGTAATATTTTAAATTAAAATTGCATCAAACTCAAGCAAAAACTAAAAACTGAAATGCAAATATGCAATTGCATTTCAATTATTTCAGTTCAGATAATGAAATTGCAATTTCATTAATTATTGATGTTTCATTTTTTGTTTGTTTGTTTGTTTAAGTGAAATATTCTGAAATCAAAATCAAAATAAAGAAAATAAAATTTATCTAATAAAATTTGAATTTATACTGTTGTATTGTAATATATTTGTATGAATGTAAGCAAAGACATAACGATAAAATCTTGAGACAGCTCTTATCATCTAACAGACAAAATCATTTCATTTTTCCGATATTAAAAATATGATACATAAATCAATGTGGGAATTATCAAAAATGAAATTTTATTTTGAAATAATTTTAGGCGAATCTACCGCTATCTTCTTCGATAACAAATATTATAGCTTTTGTTCAATTGGTGAAAGAATTTGCTACTGTGTGAAAGTGACATGAATAATTTTAAGCGATAATCTCTTCGATTCAAGCAATATGGAAGCTCTGAGAAAATTCAAACCTTTTTGCTGTTAACCATTTACTTGCATCTCCTTCAGAAAGGTAATAATCTAAAGAATTTATAGCCTGAGGAAAAATCAAAATTTTTCTTGCTTCATAAAATTTGGAAAATTGACGTGTAACCAAGTTTGCGCTGATTTGGCTTAATGTTACGGAGTAAATTCTTGTTGAATTATCTTTTTAGAATATAATTTGTCAGCATGAAGCAATGAAAGTATAGCCAATATGTCATGTGAGTAACCCTTCTCATTGATTTTTATCCCTTTACGATGAATATCTGAAGCAGATTTTCATTGTTTGACAATGCATCTAAGCTAAAACAGAATTTTTGTTCTGAAAGTGTTTAACAGTTCGAAAGTTTTCAAGCACCACTTCTAAGTTTGTTGAATATGTAATGTCAGTTTTGTCCTTATAGCATTGCTAAGATGATAGCATTGTCAAATATCGTTTTATTTGAAAATATTATTTTATCAACATTTTTGTTATTTTGATGTTCAGCAGTTGCTTACACATTTGTAAACTTTATATTTGTATGAAAATAACACCTTGAAATTTCCCTTCACGATAAAAGAGGAAATCTATATTTCCTTTATGTTAAATCTATATTTTCTTTATGTTAAATCTATATTTCCTTTCTGCAGGAAATTCATAATGTTCACCTTTCAGCTTCCATCCCTTAAAATAATTTTATACAAAAAATCACCTGAACTAATAAAATGTTGCAAATTGCAGAAATATAAAAGTAAATAGTTTATAAAAATATTAATTAAATTTTTTTTAATTTAAAAATCAATTTTTGTTACATATTATCTAAATTATATCAATCCAAACCGATATGGTCAGTTTCATGTTAACTTTCCTTTAAAATATATTATTAATCTCATTTAATTATTAAGAAAAAATAAATTTTTGGCTATTTGAGCTTAGTCAATTAATAATAATATCATTAATTAATATGGATTAATTGAACTTCTACAATTTATTAAATGAAATAATTGAATTAAATGAATATGATTCCTTTGATTTTTAGATGCACGGGTAACTTCATTTTATATTTAAAATCCAAGTGCATAAATTCTTTGATTATGTATGTTTGAAATATACGCAATAAAAAATGAGTATTTGCATTTAATGTCAATCATTAAAGCAAGCATAATTTTTTAGTAACTTTTTTTAAACAAAACCACAGTTGCAAGCAAGTGAATAACTCATGTGTTAAATAAGCATTTTAAGAATTTTCTTTCTTAAAAAATGCCAAAAATCGGTGGAGAAATTGATGCAGGAAATTGCCTCATGTTATACAAGTAAATAATTTTTAGAACATGATAACATTTAAATTTTCTAATAAATTTATTAACATTTATTGATGGAACTGACAAATAAACATTTCTGCCTCATTATGGGTGTTAATGTGTCCCAGGAGATCGTTTTATTCTCAATTCATATATTTTATTATTTTATTCAGGAAATAACATTCCTAGTTTCCATTTGAGTTCTGAAGAACGTGTTACTAATAAAAATGGCATCATATCGCCACAATAATCTTTAAATAAAACATTTAAAAACTTTTATATTTTGAATCTTTCAAAACTGTTCTTGGAAAGATATTTGGAAAAAAAAAACATATTTTTGTTTCAGTAACCCAGCAAAAAAATTATGCCTTGCTTTATTCGCCAAAACAAAATTTAGCATTTATCAGAAAGGTATTTTTAATTTCCCCCTCCCTATTATTTCTAATTATTTATGTATTTTTCTGATGAAATTTGCTGTAATGGTGCACATATTTAATTGCATAAATAAAAATATAATGAGAAACATACATTTTTCATTCAAAAAGTAATTCACTTTCTTGTTCTATATTTATAATACTTTACAAATTTTTAAAGACATAATAATAAAAAGTAAAGATATAAATTTTAGAATATTCATCTCTAAATGTAAAAAAGAAGTTTCCACATGTTAGCTTTATATTCAAGTATTTCTTTTAGTTTGCTAAGAAACTAGATTTTTTTGTCATCTATATCTATATCTATACTTATAATAAAGCTCAATGTGTGTGTGTGTGTGTGTGTTGGCGCTCTACATGCCAGACCATTCAACCTACAGCGACCAAATTTGGCACGTGTATACCTTGGATGCCGGGAATGTGCACCTGGGAGTTATTTTTTCGAATTTCTAATTAGAATTTTACTTATTTAAAAATTAAACGAAATTTTGGCGTGTTTCTGCTATAACTTCCGAAAATATTACCTCAAAAAAGATTTTTACATGAAGTTAAAGATCAAAAATTTATCTTCTGAATGATACCAATGTTTTAACCTTAAAAATAAATTTCTATTTTTAATGAATTTTTAAATAAATATTTTAATTATATTTTTCAACAATTTTTTTCGTACAAAATAAAAATAAAATTTAAGCTGCACGAGCACGTTTCGCATTCATGGGAAAAAATTAGCTTTTTTCAAAATGTTGCCATCACATTGATTAAAGATCCAATTAAAAATAAATTAAATCTTTTTGGAAATGAAATCTGCAAAAATATAATTTTCGGCACGTGTCTGTAGGAAATGAAACAAATATGAAATATTATTTTTTCTAAAAAATAAATTCAAGAAAAATTATTTTATGATCTTTTACACTCTATATTATTAATCCAATAAATCAGTTTTATTTTAAGGCAAGTTTTGTTTAATATGAACAGGATATCCATTCAAATCAGGGCCACACAGCTAATTGTAAACCTTTAGTAAGACACAGATCTGCTAAAATGGTCTAAATGGAAAATGATTATATTTTATGTAACTTGATTCAATTAATGCTCTAATAAATAACGAATTTTTGATTTTACATAAAGCTTCTGCTGTGGAAATCACGTTTAACAAAATGTTCTTGAAATACTAATATTTTAAATAAAAATGGTTATTTTCCAATCAACTAAATCAATCATTTAATCTGACTGATTTATGAAAATTTGAATATCACTATTCAATAAAAAAAAAGCATAATTTTAGATTTTCCATCGATTGTTTCAAAGAAAATACGCCAATCAGCGCGCAGGTTTCTCAAGATTAATTGGCCTAATATTATAAAAATGTTGAGTTTTTCTAAATTTTTAACATTCAAAACTTCATAAATAAGTCTTAGTTGATCGTGGAAAATAGAAACATTCATTCATTTATTTAAAATTTGGTGTGTCCAGAATTTCTTACAATATATAATACCTTTCTGCATTAAATTTAGACTTCATAATTTTTGAAATATATTTATAGGCCGGAACAAAATATTATGATTTCATTTCAATCCTTTTGAAAGCAAAACTAAAAACTGAATTTTATGCTGAATCTGAGAAATTTTTGTTGAATTATTGTTTGAGATATTACATAAATTATGAAAAATATTTTGTAGTTCACATAAGACTTAAATACCGAGCGATTCTGTTTGCAATACTCATATTCAATAATAATAATAATAATAAATAAATAACAATAAAGATGATAAATAAAATAAAACGCTTGGTTCTATTAAAAAATATCTTTATATTAATTGCAATTTCATCATTTCCACCTTAAATTAAAGTTAAAGTTTTACCGGAAATAACAACAAATTAGTAAAATATATATAGAAAATTGAACGAAACGATCTAAATAACTGTATAAGTTTGGTTTGACTATCAAAATTTGAAGATTAAAAATGTTTTGTTTGAGAATCTATTAAGAGACCAGTTACTTAAATTATTGAATTGAAAATTGTAGCGAGCGGTAATACTGACGAACCAGCTGGTCACCAAAGGCGGCTAGTAATAAATAAAATTATGAAAAGTTAATAATTTAAAAATTCAATATATAACAATTAAAACAAACATTCAAAAATTTTGTAATTAATCGAATGGATTAGCAAAGAATGGGCATACCTTTATCAAAAGCTCGTATTTCAATGAAACATAAAATGTAATAGAGCAGTTCTTATAGTTTTTAAAATGAAAGAGCCTGCGAATACTCCACAAATTGTTTCTCTTTATTTGCTTTTCATTCGTATTTGTCTGTATCTTCTTGCATCGCTATGTTCTTTCAGAAACTCTTCAAAGAGTTCTTCAGTTCATGTACTTTCTTTCATAAAATATTTAGCTGAACTGTGTTATACAGGAAATGATACAGCGTAAACCTAGTGTTAATCCCTTATTGCTGATATTGAATCTCTGCTGTTCTTAAGAGGATGGTAAAAAGGATGGCTGCTTCGTCATTTAATAATTCCTGAAAGATTATACAACCTCAATTTTATTGCAACTACATTTTATTCAGTACACATTCTCTTTTTGTGCTTATATTCAGAGAGGAAAATTTGAATTTCTTTCCTGTAAACGGATTCAAAGTCGACGAAGCGGAGCTACTAAATCCGTTTCTATTTACCGAATTGAGTGGTTTTGAGATGATTTGAAGTAATTTTTTATTGCGGAAAACGAATAGGCTCTTCACGAAAATAAAAGTATTGGTACTGCATTTATACGAAATGAGATTCTGATTATGTTCGAAAATTGAAATGGAATGTTGTTTATATCAATCTTTTATTTGATGTTGTCATAATAGTCGCATGCTTTAGAGTACTAGGAAAGTGAATTCACTGATTTTCATTCAAAAAGGTTATTTGTGAATTCCTTTTTTTTTCCTCTGGTATTGTGAAATTGATATAATGCATCCATTTGGAGTTTTCCCGAAATTTCTATTAGTAGATCATCAGGGAATTCTAAGAAATAAACACTAATAAATCATATTAAAAAAAATATGCAGCTAGGAAAGCAACTTCAGAGTTTTATTCAGATAATATTTGTTTTCGGATTATTTATGAAGAAAATTAAAGAATCCGTATGTTTGTTTATTTGCCAGAGTGTAATGGAATCGAGGAAGTGTTCTTGATTTTTCTTCCTTAGTATTTAAAGGCAATGTGAGAAATGGCAGATATTTTGGAAAGAATTTAAAAATAAGTATTCCCCCAATTGTTTAGACCATGCTTCTAATTTAAAGCTATATAGAAATACCTTTAATTGATCTCGAAATATCAATCATAATTCTACTTTCCTTATTAAATAAAAATGGCTCTTTTTTCCGATAAACCTTGATTCTTGTAGTAATATGAACTGACAAATACTGTATGAAATTTTAATACCGATCATTAATCGTAATGATATATTTTAAAATTCTTAGAAACTTTTTCAAATGCAATAGGGATCATTTATATTTATTGTTCTTTTTTATTGTAGATGTATGATTCATCAACTAACCAAACTTTCTCTATCAATACCCTAAACTATTTGCTTTCTATAAATAATGGTTTTGATTGAAACACTTAATCTTATTTTTCAGAAAATATATGGAACTAAAATGCTAGACATTGATTTTTAATGCGTACCGCCACTAGTATAACAGGATAAATTCAGATACTCTATTTTAATCAGATTATTATTTCAACTGTAATTCTGAAAGTATGTAGTTTCAGATGTCATATGCAGGCTACAACAATTCGATTTAAAACAAAACATAAAATGTACTTTTGGAAATGTTTAGATAATCACTAATAATTTGTGATATATAATCGAATTAATAGACAAAAGCGCATACATAAATATATTTTCAGGAGTAAAACCTTCAATGAAACCTTTTCAGCAAATGAAAATTTATAGTAAAATCAGACAAGTTGTTCGTTAAGGAGATTTTATTCTATTATACATGTCAAACACACTAGGTTCTACTGTCAAGTAATATTTTATCACTTATCAAAATTGTTTCTATTTACAATTTAGTGCAAATATGTTACACAGTATCGTTGAGACAAAAATAACAAAATAGAATTAATTTGAATCTCGATATAAAAACAGTTTTAATTTATTCATAATTAGTATATTTTCATGCTCTGTACTGTAAAATTATACAAAACGAAATCATTTCTCAAGAAATAATAAGCAAAAAGTCGATAATGATCATTATTTCATTACATCTTTTGAATTCAGAAAAAGACACGTTTGATAATTATTTAAGTTAAATCTGCAGCTGAAATTATTTTAATCGAAATACCCATATATTTTCAATTATGCAAAATTAAATTTTTACTCAGAGATTATGATTGCTAATTCTGCAATAAATCAGCTTTTAAAATTAATATTTAGAACTACGCTCAAGTGATGCATTTCTTCTTTTTAATTCTCTTTAATTGAAGGCGAACGAAGAAACATTATTTTTCAACAATCCTCGAAGGAAAAAAAATTTATGAATTCCATAAGCAAAAACTACCATTTTAGGTCAAAAACAAATGTTGAAATCTACATCAAACAAAGGTCTTGTTTATATGTAAAGAAAATATTATTCATTTATTCTGTGAATCCTTCTTCAAATATCGCATATTTAATAGAGATTCTGAAGGAGGTTAATGTGCCTTAGATATATAGTCAACAATTTGAGAACAAATTTTCTTTGTTTTCTTCCAATCAATAAAGAAATTTAAAAAAAAACTTCTATCGCGAAATGTATGATCTAAAATTAGAGATGCTATGTAATAAACGAAAAGCAATTATGAGTGTTTTCAAATGGAATACAGTTTTTAAAATTTCAAATAAGAAGCAGCGCCTGCTTCCTCCTTCACAGAGAAAAAAATATATAAGGATTTATGAAGTATTATTATTTAAAAAGAGTTTCCATTATCAAAAGGAAAAAATAAGAAAGCATGTTTAAATGTATAAAGCATTTTAAAAATTTCAAATGAATAACTGTGAATTGTTTACTTATTATATAACAAATCTATTAATACCATAAGAGATACGGTTATGTTTTTCAGGATAAAAATTAAGCGTAAAAATTTATCCGACAGCTGTAAACTAATTTACGCCTCTGTAAAACTTTTGAAAAAATTAATTTACAATTTTACCATTTTTTCATGTGTATAACTCAAACCAAATAAGAATATTAAGGAACAATTTGGCTTTGGCTCAGCAAACTGTTTGAGGAAAAAACTGCATGCTTTTATTTCCCAGGAGTATTATTCATTTCATGATCTACTTCTTAACATGTCCAATTTGTATAAATTTCTGCACGCAAATTTTAATTCTTATGAAAACTTATTAGTTCAAAATTCAGGTAAATACCTATTACTTTTTCATAAATTTCTCATGAAGCTTCTCACACATTTCCATTTTTTACTCTCTAATGTACTTCATTTTGTTTCCAAGAAGATTAAAATTTAACGATGCTTTTATGAAGTTAATGAGAATGCTGCTATAACAATATTTTTATTAATATTCTTCAAAATTTTAAATTTATCTGTTACCCACTTATCTGTTATTTTTTATTTTAAAGCAGAAATAAATATTTTAAACACGTTATATATCAAAAAGCCTGTTTTGCAGAAAACTAGAACATCTCTGAAAGGCAAGCAATATACTTGAAATATTCAAACTTTTTTTTTCAGTTTTATTGAATTAACATAGGAATGAGGAAGTAAGCTACGACCAAGTGTATCTGTCCGAATATTTATAAGGCATAAAATAATTTGTTACGCTTTATAATTAGTACAGAAATTAACCGAATGAATTTGCCTAAATTATATATTATGTTATTAATATATATCTGAATATTTTTTCTAATTTTTATTTCAAATTACCTAAGCTTTCCATTATTTTTTAATGATATCTCTTATAATTCTAAGAAAACTTATGGAATGCAAATAGGCACTTTGGTTTTAGCTCTTAAAATAAATATTCAGAAGGAAAAAGTAATTCGTGTTTGTCAGCACTAATTACTGCTCAGGTAAATTAATTTTTAGCCAATATAAAATTACTCTCTTAAAAAAATAGTTTTTAGATTTTAGATCAGATGATGAATATTCAGAAAAAAAAATAAACATTACTTATTTATCGCAAAAATAAATTTTGAGTCCAGCATAAAGTTTTTATTTTAAGGAATGGTATAGCAATGTCCAAGAAAATTCGCACGTTTTATTCCCACATAATATATTATTAAAATATGCATAATTCTTCTTCAAACTTCAAATAATAAGATTTTTATTAAATATTTTCGTTATCAATTTCAATTTACCTATTTAGTAGCTTCATAGACAAAGAGAACTTCCGATCGCACTAAATCTCATAAATTATCTGATGTTCAATTATTTGTACTTCAAAACCCTTTATAAATAAATGCTTCACAACCACTTAAGAACAATGTTTTCGTTATTCATTGCCAGTTAGATACAAATATTTCTTCTATTGAATATCTTACAAACATTCCTCAATTTGTCTATTTTTATGTCTGGAAGCATTATTTTACATGTTAAATTAAAACTCTAAATCAGATAGCCATTGGTAGAATAAACGTAATCTCAAAGAATGAATTTCTTCTTTAAATGAAGTTCTTATATATTAATCGGCTTAAAATGGATTAATAAGCATTATTCTGTAGTGACAGTTATTAATTCTAGTTTTAAAATATCTTTCAATGTTTATTATCATGAATTAAAGCTTTTTTAAACCTTCCAAAATCTTCTGCTTTCCTTGCTCATCAATGCTCTCAGTTTTCTAAAATATGCATGCCTTCTAGCAGTGAAAACAGAAGCAAAATCCATTAACAAGATATTTGGGAAATTTCATTCGAAATAATTCTTTTGTTTCTGTTCTGCTCTTCGCCTTCATTTAGTTTCAATTTTGATTCGTAGCTAGAAAGAAACTTATATGTTTATCGTTTAGAACTTCTCATCAATATTTCTGTAATCTTATTTTACTGAATTTATCCACCAGTATTCAGAAATTCAATTTATAAGGAGTAAATTGTTTATCCCCTAGAGATCCGATTTAAGATAATTGGATGATATGAAGTTCCCGGAAAAATGGATAAAGAAGGTATTCGGAGAATCCATCTACTAGCTCTTCAGTTTTTTTTTTTTTTTCGTTCACTGTATTAAATCATTATTGAGAATGTACATTAATATTAAGGGATTTTCTTAGTAAAAATATTACTTTACAGCGAAAAAAAAAGGTTACAAATAGATGATTCAAAATACATACCATCGCTTATCAATACTTTTTTTATCATCTTTCAGGGAGTAGGTAGATTTCACGACAGATAATCCTCAAGTCGTCCTTTTTTTGGTGTCATCAGAAGAACTGAAGTTCTGCTAACAAGTCATGAATCATCCTCCATACCCTTCTACAACATTTCCTGCTCTAATTTCACAAGGACTGACGATCTGATTATAAAAAAAGATGTACCGAAATGCAATCCATAAGATCTTTCCACTGAGGAATCAAAAGCTTAGATTCCAAAACAGTCTTATAACTTAGATAAAAAGAAGATTCAGCATGTTTTGGTAAAAAGCAAGATTAATCTAATACCTAAAAAACTGAAAATCATTGTTCAGGAAAGGCTTATCATTCTAATTGAATATAAAAATATTCTATTTGAATGACAAACTTGTACTGAATAAATGATAGCATGAATATGGTGATGACATCGAATTACTACAAATGACAGCCAATAGCTCCACACAGTTCTTTCTTTGTCTCATAATACAGATTTCAGCAATGATAAAAAGGAAAGGAAATATCAAGATATTCAATAACTTCTCTCTTTCTTTTTTGTTTTCTAAAATCTTTTTCTAATGAAAACCCTAAAGCAAAAATAATCTTTTGATAATGAATTATGATGGCTTTTCAAGAATAGTATAACTTGTTTTTGAATTTGGCTTATGAACATAAGGATATGAAATTTATTAAGCTCGTTTTGAATTTACTAATTGATAAATTTTCTATTGCAATAATTAAATTTCGGTAATTACGGCTTAACATTGTCTAATAATCATTGTAAAAAGTCATCATTCTTTTGTAGAAAACTCAAAACGATGGCGCTAGAAAAACTGAAGCGTTCCTTAAAATATTAACATTTGCGAAGAATTTAATTTGAATCTTTAATAGGTGTTTAAAAAGTTATAGTCATGAACGATTTTCTTAATACATTTTTGATCTGTAGTTGTACAAAACTGAAAGCTACTTATTTTTATTTTTTTTAACTTATTAATTTTAACTTTTCAACATAAAATTTCGTAATCTATAAATTTTATCACCTGTGTTCTTTTGTCATCTGTGTAGCAAAATTCACAACATTAAAGATTATAATTACAATTATTTAATGATATATAAAATTAATTGCATCATTTTGAAGTGTAATTTTTTGTTTGAAATATTATTTCATTTTGAATAAAATGCTATACTGTTAATTTGAATTATAAGATTAAGAATATAAGATTAAGAATAAAGATAAGGAATATCAGAAGACGTTAAGAATTTCTAATATCACAATAATTTGCTTACTGTTTATAGGTGTCTGATTATTAGTTAAAATGATGTCTCAAACTTGGACTATTAAATAATGGTTAATTAATAATAAGTGAAAGCATATCAGCAATTTTTATTCCTTAAATTAGATTGTCGATACATTTGCCAACCTTGGACGAGTTGACTTAACAGCATACATCTCAAAATACGTAAAAACAACCTAGTCTGCCACTGAATTCTTTAGTTCTTTACTGAATGAGGGTTCTCGATATACAAAGAAAATTTGTTCCATATTACTATTTAACATTTTACTACTTACTGTTATTATTATAATATTAATGTAAATTTTTGATACATTCACAATAATCCTGAAACATTTAACTGCCTTCGAAAATTACATTTTAGTAAAGAGAAAATATGTAGTACATTTTTATCGCTATCTTCATCAAATGACTGTTAAAAATGCAATTTAATAAATAAAAAAGTTGTTCATTAAGAACAGACTTTAAAAAATATCAAAAAGAATTCTAATAATTTTAATGCTGAATACTTTCTTTTGGATATTTCCAATATGTTGATAAGTGTTATTGAAGTAAAAATAATCCCCGAATTGACGGAAGAAGGCGTATTTTAAGAAAAAGCAGGGAAATATTGATATTTCTGATAAGAGATATTAAAACTTAGCTAAATGGATATGTGTGGACATTTTATCATATGAAATATCTTAAAGAAGATGCATTGCCGTATCTCGTTAGAATAACTTTCTAAAGAACTATATTATAAATTACTATTCTAAAATAACGGGAAGCAAATTACAGAGAGGAAGACGACTTTATTGAGCAAGTAAATGTAGTCTTTGACGCAGAATAAGCTGCAAATATTGCCAATAGTATTTAATTTTTGGTGATGATAGAAAACAAAGAAAAATAAGAATTTCAGATCAGGTACGATCAATATTCGTGCAAAATAAAAAAAAAATGCATCAAATCAAATAACTGACTCTATATCCTTTAATTCAACATTAGTTTTCATTTAATCATTTTTATGATACATATAAATGTTGCTCTTACGTTCGAGCAGAGTAAAAATATTAAATTTTTTGGTCATGAGAGCCCCATTTAAAAATGCTTATACAACATAATAACACCCCACATGTTACCCATAATACCCACTCATATCTAAAAGATTCTTTGAGTTATTTCTAAATTTGAGTCAGAAGTTGAACATTTATCGAAATGAAGTGAGGAACGGGATATCTGTAAATAATATAAAGTAATATTTGCTATAAAAGTTTTATATGCCAATTTAAAGAAATGAGTCTTCTAAACACTTTAATATGTTACAAAAAATATTAGAGAGGAAAATCAAAGATACCAAAAGTCATAGAATAAACTTCGATATTTATTAACTTTCTCTAACATTAAAAAGAATGATGGCTTCGGAGTTCATTCAAATATTGTAAGATATTTTCTTACAATCGCTGAGTCTCGGACAAGAACACTTCCAGTACGTTATCGGTTGACGCGCATAAAATCTTGATGCATATCAACCCATCTTCATTGCAACTTTTTTTGCTAGCTATTTTCATACAACCTCAATATTTTAAGCCGACTTACTAATTTCATGCGTAATGACAAAGGAGTAGAGCAGATGCGAGAAATTTATCTTTTTTTATCTATTAAAAACTCCTACTTATCAATCTTCAGCCCTTTCCTGAAGCTTCATGGTTAGTACACTGTCTTGCAGTCTGGCAGATTAAGTTTTAAAGTTTTATTATTGCAAAAAGATTTGTTTGCACATAAGGAGTCTCTTTTTTCTAAATGTGTTTGATTTATGACTAGTCATCTGAATTTGGAGCTGCATTGACGGATTGATGCACTGTAGCTATTTCTGTTCCCTGATAATGAGCCATGTAAATTTGTTATTCGTATACTCTAAACTTTCTCTACATAAATTTTATAAAAATTTTGAATTCTTTAAAAACGATCAAAATTTGTGATATAATCGACGTTAAAAAATGGCACAATTCTTTAACAAAATAAGTAAAATTTTAAAATTCATTTGAATTTTTAATACATTCTGGAATGCAGACAACGGGGAAAAAATTTTAAAATTTTTAAACATTTTAAAAATTATAAAACTTTACGCAAAAAAAATAAAAACTTTTAAAGTACAGATTTCAAGAACAAAATCAAAATGCAAATTTGCCATTAAAGATTAAAACATTTCATTTCAGAAACATGGATGCTAAGTGGATTGATTACTATCTATTTCAAAAAAAAAAACTCACATAAACACAACTTTGATTTGAAGAAATTCAGGTAATGAGATACAAGGTAGTTTGAGCCAGCTTTAAAGAATATTTGAAATCAATTATCCAAATTTGAGTATCATAAAGTCTGCTTACCGTTTTAAATTGCCTTTCTAAGTTTTCAGATCGTTTTAAATGATCTGACACTGATGCGTCCAAAATAGAAATTGAATATTTAAGATGTTCTTAGTGAAAAAAAGTACACTTTAAAATTCACCTCCACACGTGAGTGTCTTCCATTTTGCATTTCAAAAATAGACAAAAACCAATGTTTTTTTCTGCAAAAATTCAGTTTTTACCTATGAATGCTTATTTATATTTGCTTGTTTCTGTTATTATGATTTTGAGTGAAACTTTATAGATGTCTTCAATTGTTCATAAATGAGTCATACAAAACAATTCAAAGTTTGAGAGCTGCGCAATAAAAAAATCATAATATCTGCTTCACGAAATATATTATTAATATATTCTTAGTTAAAAACAACTATATTTTTATTCCCGTTGTTTTGCATTCTAAAATAAAAATAGCAAATGCTTAATGAAAATTAAATTTATCGAATAATATTTGAATTCAATATCTAGATATTTGCTTCATTTTGTGAAGGAATGTATAGTGATAACATCTTCAGAATTTATATTTTTATTCGAGACTAAACACATACATATACAACTTATGCGCTTACAGCTAAAGGATTTTCTAATTTTGAAATTAGCTCAGAATGAAATATTTAATAAAATATATTCCAAAAAGATTTAATTATTATTAGATTTGAAGAAGACAACAAGTAGATACAAGATTTTAAATTATATTTATTAGCATATCTTTACTTTTTGGGAGTTCTTTTAACTAAAATTAAAATTTTAGTTTAAATTCCACAAAATTTGAAAGAGAGAAGTTATTTTTAAAACTTGCTCCCAATCAGTTTTCAAAAGCTGAAAATTCAGCCTTTATTACACAGCCTTTATTATTATTTGAAAAACACAAATTCAAACGCTAAATTAAATATCATAATCTTTTCCCTCCGAAAACAGGATACAAACTGATTGGGGAACTGATGCCAGGGTTTTCTTATCATTGTGCAATTTAATCATTTTGCTGTTTACATGTAGTCGAAAATTTGATTTTCAAAAGATTTTTCGACAATTTAATGATGAGATTAGCATATCGACATGTCTCTCTTGACATGGATGCTAATATGTCCCAAAATGTTATTTTATTTACAGAATGGTTTTTCCTTTCAAAAATAACATTCTTGGTTTTTATTTAAATTTTCATCGGCATCTTATTAATCAAAATGGCTTCGTTTCATCGAAAAGTATCTTAAATCGAAATTTTAAAATCTTTTCAATTCTGGAGGAATAAAAAATAAATACTTAAAGTAGACACAACCTATAAAATTAAATATTTTTTGTAGAGGGTCAATGAAGCAAACATGCCTTGTTTTATTCACCACAGGAAAAAGGGCTTTAATCGTAATTATATTTTTAGTTTCTCACAATTAGTTTTAATTCTTAATGTATTTTTCCGCTTAAAAATTGTTGAAAATGGATATGCATATTTATTTGCATTTTAAATATAATAAGAGACATACTTTTTATTTCATTCGGAAAACAATTCGTTTTCTTGTTCAAAACGTTGGTAGAAACTTTTAATAATTTACAAGTTTCTGGCAACAAATAACTTGAATAAAATGTATAATTTTTAGAACTATCGTTTCCTGGCTCCAAACGAGAAGATCGTGCAGACTCATATGTTAGTTTTATATTCAATGGGTTTTTTTTAATTATTAGAAAATCATATTTTATGTCATAATAAATAAAGACAGAAAAGGTTAATTTTTTAATGATTCACTATTTAAAATTCGAAACATACATGGAAAAAATCTTATAATTATTTGAGCAAATCAACAATGCGTAGCCATAACCTTCTTATGAATTAGCATATCAATTAAATGTGAAATGTGGTAGGGTAGTTCTAATTTTGAAATGAAAGGGCCTGAAAAAATTCGTCCAAACATTTCCTTTTATTGTTTATTCCGTGTCTTTCGGCATCTGCTTGGATTGCTAAGTTCTTTGGAAACTTTTTATAGCTATCTTAATTATCAGCTCGCAGAACATAAAATTAGCTTCTATTGATGTAATTTATTTTTTAATATATTTAGCTGAACATTTTTATGCTAGAAATATTATAGCACAAACCTAATCTTAATCTTTTATTGCTGATATAAAATCTCCGCTAACTTCCTGTCATGATCTTGTCCGTCTTTTTCTTGTGAAGATGTTAACAAGCACGACTATTTCGGCTCTCAATAATTCACGAAAGATTATACTGTCTCCATTTTATAGCACACACATTTTATTCCGCATACATTCTGCTTTTGCGCTTATATTCATAAAAGGAGGTTTGGGATTCTTTCCTGTAAAGGGATTTAAAGTCGATGAAAAACAGGAGAGCGACTATCTATTTACTCAGTCGCGAAGTTTTTAAGTGATTTCGATTTTTTTTTTTCCATTGACAAAATAGAAGGAATTTTTCTAGAAAATGACAAGAGGATTTTGGCAGAATTTGCATAAATTGAGATTCTGATCAGCTTGGAAGAATGAAATGGAAAGGATTTCTTATTAATTGTTTTATTTGATGCTGTCATAATAGATGCATGCTTTAGAGTATTTGCAGACAAATTTACCAATCTCCTGTATTTTCCTTTAAAGTGATATCTAACTTCTCTTTTTTTTTTCTGGAATCATGAAATTCCTATAATGCATATATTTGGATATTTTCTTGAAATTTCTGTTTATAGATAACAAGGGAATTCTAAGAAATTATGATCGTAAAAGCAAGTTTATAAAAAAGTATGAAATTTAAAAAGCAAATTCTGAAAGTCTTGATCAGATAATATTCAATTTAGAAAAAAAATGTTATAAACCGAAAGACTTTTATTTGTATTTGCGCAAGTTTAAGAGCAGCAATGAAATGTTGTTAATTCTTCTTCATTAATATTTAAATATAATTTCCAAGATGACAGAGTTTTTTTAATGAATTTTAAAATTATTGTTCTTACCAGAAACTAAAACTTTTCTTTTAACTTAAATTAAATAGACTACTTTTAATTGATCTCAAAATAAACGTTCAACTTTAGCCTTTAAATAAAAATTTATTGTCTTAAAATTTTCTTCTTATCGATATGTGAACTTCTATCATATATATTAAATTTTGATTCGAACAATATTTATGATGACACGTTTTAAAAATGCAGGAAAGTTCTTTCTGAGGCAGTCAAACCAATAAGCGAAATAGCATGTGTGCGTGTGTGTGTGCGCGCGAGCGCGCGCGCGTGCGTGCGTGTATGCGTGTTTGTGTTTGTAATTAAATCAAATATATGTACGAATTACAAATTGGGGGTGCAATATAAAGAAATTCTTTTAAAAATATATATTAAAGTACATAAAAAGCTGTAATGGGGGCATCCCTCTTCATTCGAGGATACTTAGCCTTTCCATATTCTTTTATTTAACTTTTAATACTTGTAAAGAGGAAATTTTTCATCAGTTTTCACTCATTTCCTGATATTTTGAAATTCTGAAATCTTGAACACTTGTGTGCTCTAAGTGGCAACGCACTATTTAAATATTTTCAGAACTAACATATCAATGTTATTAAATTTATATTCTATGCATTTGGTGCCAACTAGTAAGAATTTTTTTTAAAAAAAAATAGTTACAAGGTTTCTGATTACAAGATTTTAGATAATTTATTACAATTAATGCACTTGTCATAGACAAGCCCGCTGACGAAGTCAGCCACTTTAGCCGAGTTTATGCAGTAGCTTCTCAGCGTAAAGTCCCCTGAACAACAGAGGGCAAAACTCTGACTTATAGCTCATATGAAGATGACACTCACACAATCGCTTGCACAACCACTTATTACATGGGGGGGGGGGGGGCTCTTTCACATACCTCATAGATATAACAAGGGGGAAAAACAACCATGCCCGAACCGGGACGCCCAGACCTCGAAGAAGACGCGCTATCCATAGGCAAGGGGACGCCAGCTATTCGACATATAATGATGGCGTACTTTAATATAATAACACAGACAAGGTATTGTGATACTATCATAATTCAATTTAAAAAGATTTTTTTATGCTAATTCTTTTTGAGCTGGTAAAATTTTAAGATAATTACAATAGTTGCGATTGAAAGCAAAATAGAATGAAATATTTGAGGCACTAAAATATCAGAGAATCTTTTCTAAATATGAAAGGAAAAAAAGGAGCCGATAGATTATTACATAACTTTTTTTATGGAAAGCTATAAATGAAATGTTTAGTAAGGGAATATAATATAAAAAAAGGAAAGGATATTTCTTAAAAACTACATGAAATTATTTTTTTATACACAAAGCAATAGGAAATGTGAAGGAATTCTACAAATTGTCACTTTTGAATTAAAGAACCATTTACTGGTTATGTTTATGTTTTAATTATTATCTGTAATGAAAGAAATAGGATGTCAATTGAATCGAAATAACAAGGAGCATTAATATATCATTCGATGTGTTATTTCATTCGTTTACTACGAAACGACTTGAATTACTTTGGTTTTTTATTTCAAAATTACTACGCAATAACCTAACATGAAAAACCAAGCTAAAATATTCAATGACAGTATTTATGAAAAGAAGTTTATTAAATTAAAAGGAAATTATTAATATTTAAATACCGAAAAAAAACTTTTCTTTATAGAAAGAAACAGTGTATTTTATTATGGAAACACATTACAGCAGTTAATACCGATTTGTTAGAAAAGAAGCTAGAATCTTCTAATGAATCTGATTAGTCATGCAAAAATATGAATGTTCCAAAGCATTGTTACAGTTCGACCATGACTATGCGCAATGATAATCAGCTCTCCTATCTCTTGGATTTCTATCAGAAATGTAGTCAACATTTATTGAGAAATTGTAGACTCGCCCTCCATAATTTAAAACCCTAAATACCTCACTTTCCTTTTTTTTGGGGGGGGGGGATTTCTTATTTTGTATATATATGGGCCATTTAAAAGGAACATCTAAAGGAGAGAATACTAAATCAGCTGTTTACATTTTTATTTATCACAAATTTCTTAATTCTTTAAAAAGATTTAAAAGAAACATAGGTCCCAAGTTAATAATTCAGGCGCTCTAAATTTTATCTAGTGCACCATTCAGAATCTTCCAGATTATAATAAAGAATCTATTGAGCTTATAAGGCCCTCAAAGCCATTTTAGAAGGATATTTGCTGATTAAGGTGAAGGAATTTTAATACAAAAATGTTCCATGTAACAGATTAATTTTTTATTGCAAACCTGTGAAATCGCAGAAAAATTTTGATTAAATTCTCACATATATGTTATTATGTTATATGTTATTAAAAATTAAAGAATCAAATGTAAAATATGAATAAACTTATAGCACACTAATAAAATCGCATCTTAAAAAAAATTTCCGATAGTTCATTTTGCTTTATTTTTACAAAAAAAAATAAAGAATATAATTAAAGTCATGATGAAGTCAATTTAAACATACTTTTTTGTACCTAGGTTTTTTCTTGCTATTTTTTTATAAAAAATTATATATTTTAACCATTAACCTTTTATAAGGTTTCTGCCTCTATTATTGTGCAAGTTCTTTCTTCAACAGTTGGGCCAGTTAAATTCTTCGACAGTATTTTTTTTTTTTTTTTGAGAATTCAAAAAAATTCATACAATTAATTTACAATTTTTACAAAATTAGTTTTTTTTTTTTTTACTAAATTTCAGTTTAAATAATCGCGTTTGAATTTATTTCTTCTGATATTACTAATTAAATCTATAAGAGAAATCTTGTAGCTGAGATCTTTCCAAACAGAAATCTTGATTTAGAAAAATATTTAATTTTTTGCTGGAGAAAGAAATTAAAAAATCATTCTGAGGTTAATCATAGAGTCTTTAAATGCTGTACCCATTCGATGATATAAAATTATAAATACTGAGCTACATTAGTTTGTATTAATCATTGCCTATCAAAACTTAGGTTTCAGGGGGAAAATTATCTCATAGTCGATTTGTCTCAAAAAAATAACATTCATGAGATTTTCTGTCATGTGACTAACAGATATACAATCGAAATTAAGTCATTTTTGTCCCCCAACATTTTAATGAATTTCATGAAATATATTTCACAAATGTTTTGAGAAATACAAGCATTGCTGGTATCTTTATCTTTTCCAAACTAATAAACACAATAACAGTGTAAAAAAAATCATTTTTTGAAATCTGATAAGCCATTTATATATCAGAAAATCTTTTTAGGATCAGACAATGATGAATCACGAAATAAAAGATGAGACACACTCTCCAGATGTGTCAAAATCAAATTAATAACTGAAGTTTACCTTTACCACACCAAAAACACTTTTTGAATCTGTACGAAGGTAATAAGACACAGTACTTATGAAAATGAGCAATGAACAAATGAGGAAAGTACATGAGTCAATTTCTACATTTCTAATTTCTTCAAAGCACCATTGTGAAAGCAAATATCTATTTAACCTTAGGTTGGACTCAAAGCAATATTTGGTGGAATTGGATCTCGATTGAATATCTTCTAAATCTACATAATCGAGACATTAACACCAGGATGCGATAGGTTCATTGATTGTTTTCCACTTTTGTATTAATGAGAAAAATTTTAAGCTCTTTCACATTAGTTAATGAAGACGTTTTAAAATGCGCACCTTAAAAATTGGAGAAATGATTTCGCTAGAGCAGACATTCACTGTTTTTACTGCACACTTATATTTCAGTTGACTTGTTTCATTTTTATTGAGATACTATCTTTAATCGATCGTTCACTCAACATTTTCTGATGTGTGGTTTTCAAATTTTGCGCACTAAAGTGTGCCTGATGGCAACACACTATTTTAATATTTTAAGAATTTATAAATTTAAAACTGGTCAGTTTATCCTTCAATTTATCTAATTCTGTGTTTTATACGAGTGACCCCACCAGGTAATGAATTTAAAGGCAAACTAATTACAAAATTCAGAAATATTTATGATAATAAATAATAAATAAGAGGGTGAAAAGGAAAAAAATATCATAATAGCGTTTATTTTTCAGTATGCTAGTGAAAGTGTATTTTTAGAATGTTAAAACTTTTAAATTTATTTTTAATCTCCATCTGGCTGGTCATTAAATTCAGTTGGCTCATTCCATAGTCAAGGAAAGCATAATACTGTTAATTACTATGAGGTTTATTGAAAATTGGTTTCAAATGTTGTTTAGAATCTTAGCGGATTAATTACTTGCAAATTTTTGATCTGATGCTGTAATATTAATGTTTATAAGAATTAAATAGCGTTTTTCAAATCCAGGAATAGAGGAAACTTTAATTAAAAGGTTTTAAGATTTTGGAGAATATATAAAAATATTTTAATATTATAAAAAACATTTTAATCTTATAAAAAATATTTTATAAATATTATCAAAAAATATTTTGCCTCTTGAAAATTTTAGCTTAACATACCATAAAAAGAAGAATGCTTACATTACAAGACAGTAAAAAAAGTATAAAAAAAATTAATTACAAATTTATCTTAGGTATAGCTTAAATGATGCATGCATTAGATGAAAATAATGCATTTTTATTTTCTATTAATACTAAAGCATAATTTTACGAAGAAATATTACTTTGCTATAAACAACATGAATGGTATCAAAACATCTCTTTGTTACCACAACAGGGTAGCGTAAAAGTATGAAGGAAATAAGGATTGAGAGCAAATGTTCCGTTAACATATTCATCAATCTATCAAAAAGCAAATACACAACTGACATTTACATGAACGCTAACCAAGAAAAGTAGATCAATGTGCCCTTTTGGCAGTTGGTTGCATGTTTTAGTGGTATAGGTGCAAAGTTTGTTTTCAACAAAAAGAACATTCTAAATGATGCTCAAAAAGTGTCTTAATAATAAAAAAATTAAAAGAATTTCTATGCAAGATTGGGTGTAAAAGTCCTTCACTTCAACCTTAAATGATTAGGTGTATTTTAAAATTTGTTAGAGAAAGAAATTTTAAATTTGCATTTATTACGAACGATTGTAAATCATTACTAATATTAATTTTCCAAAAAATAATTAGTTCACAAAATTTTATAAATGATAAAATAAGAATTAATTCATTTTTCAATATCAAAATTAAATGAAACCATGGTTATATTTTATCAATGTAAATGAATAAAATCACTTATCTCCATAAAAACAGCATTACAGATCTATTAAGCATTTTTAGATATATCAAGACAGATTTGCTACTTAATTATTAAATAATTTCCTTTAAATATGCATCCCAAACACTTTAAACGAACCTTATAAATTATTCAAAAAATATTTTGCAAACTGATTTAAAGTTTCATTTAAAAAGAAGCCTACTAATTAGTACAGAAGACATATTAATAAAAATTTATTAGTACTTAAATTCAAATTAGGTCCTTAGTGCATTATTAAATTAGTACTATTCTTTTTGATTGAAATATTGAACAAAAGAAGTTAAATTCAATATATAAGTCTTTCAAAATATTTCTAGTTGTTTTAGCAAAATTTACTTTATCACATTTATAAAAAGCTTAGTAGTAAGAGATTCAATAACATTCATATAAAAGCAAAAGAAAAAAGAAAAACAATCCTCGTTAAAATATTCCTATCGCACTTTTCATATTAAGACATTTCGAATAATCTTGGTCCTGATTGTGATATAGCTATATTTTTCTATATCATCATTGCTAAAAGCATGCTATCCACCTCAATATTATGTATTTATAAAAAGAATTCGGAATCCAATCGCCGTTAAAATGCCACTTTATTTTATTAAACTGTAGCTGTTTCATTTATCTTATATACATTTAATTTTTCTAATTGTATTCACCCGTCGCAAGATAATTCCTATACAAATATAATATCAGAAACATTTTTTTCCTCTCGAATAGGAATCAAGAGTGAAAAATTCAAAAAGTTCTGATCTAGTATTTTGTTTATGTGGTTTGAAAATTTATTCATTGAAGAGAAGTCGGTAAGAGCAACCAAATTTATTGCTTTAACTTATATATGTGAATTTCTCCCCATTTTCCACCTCCACTTTGATTTATCGTCTTCACAAATTTTCCAGTTTTCCCCTTTTTGACAGAAGTGACTTCAACTGGAGGACAATTTCTTTACTAGGAGCTAGAATTAATACCTCTCCAAGACTCAACAACTCTATGGATTTGAGCTCATTTCTACTTTAATCTATCTATATTATTGTTACATTATTTTGATACATGTGTTTTTATTCTGAACCGCGGACTCACATTTCAGAAAGGGAACATTTACAAGGTTTATAATAGAAACGAACGAAATTTATCTCGCATATGTCTTGGGAAAATATATCTATTACAATCTTGCTTGAGAGCAACTCAGGTTCTTATTCCATTTGTTCAATTATTTTACTTTATTTAATTTCATATATTTATTTTTTTTTTTTATTTTGCAGAGACTATTAAATGAGCTAAAATTGGAATCGTAATTACGCAATCAGATTTGCAGAATCATAAGTTATAATTTTCGTTTTGATGCTTTTTATTTCCAATGAATTGAATCTTTCTCAATTTAAATCTAATATAAATTAAATAAGATGGCAGTAAGCTCTAAATAATCTATCAATAAAATGTTTTCAGCCTATTAAAAAATACATATCGTTACTATGAATCAACAGAATCTTCAATAGTCAAGAACAACCGGGTGATCAATCACATCAGTTTCTCTTAAACTCACATGAATTGCGTTTTATAATAATGCAATTTATGTAATGGTATGATTAGATTTTTGAAAAAAAAATCAATATTTTCTAAAACCGGAAATTTAAACAAAAAACTTTTTCTAATTGCAAATTATTTTTTACAAAATATGATAACATTTTTTATAGACATTTTTTAAAAATAGACTTTGCTTAAATTTTAAAATGTGATATAACACATTTTTACAGAGAAAACGATATATGTTTTACAAATTGATCAGAAATTATTTCTAATTATTTCAGTTGTGCACACATTTATATCAGAAATATGCAGTATTCATGCAAGAAAGAGATTTAATAAAATTCTTATTTCATTATTTTCCGTTTTTAATAAAAATGCATATGATTCAATAAATATTTAAATTAATTAAAAATAAAAAAAATCAAGAGCTATTCATGAATCAATTTAACATGGAATTATTTCAATAACTTTCATTAGAAAAACTTATATATGCCGATTGTCATTTCAATTTACATACAGTGAAAGTTAATTTTGAACTTAATGTATTTATGGATTTTGTTCTGTCATTACATTGCTATTCTCTTCGTAATGGTTTATCATTCGTTCGTATTATTCAGGTATTAAATTTTTAATACTCAAATTTTCACGATGCTGTATTTTCTAATCACTATTTAAAAGCTTTCTATATTTTTTCTCCCTGAATTTGGCTCTTTAAAATGCATATAAATGATAAAGCAACTAAAAGTGAAAATGTATCTTTATCTGAAATTTATTTACATTTGTACATATCAAATGTGCAAATCCAATATATTAAATGTCCAACTACAACTTGCTGTATCCGATAAGTGGCAGTCGGATATGGTAGAGAATTGCTGATTATTTATTTTGCATTCACCATTAATTATAAATTCAAGTGGGTATAATCTCTAAGAAAGCATCTGCAGCTTTTACTGAACTCATTCATCGGGATATTGAAGTTGTCAAGTTAAAAAATTCTTTAACTTCTGGAACAATGAAATATGATGCTTCTGTTAAAGAAATTAGTTTTTCTAAATTCTTGCGTTTAAAAATAATAAGGTTGAAATTTTTATTTTCATTATTTTTTCACTTGTTTTTCTAATATTCAATGCTATTTATTCTTATAATGTGTCATAAATGCCTTCCTTCCAGTAATATCTTCTTTAATAGATTTACTCGTAGTTTTTTTTTTATATTTTGTTTAATTTTCAATTATTTTAACATGATTTCTATAAAAATAAGAAATAAATTATTGCTCCTTCAAATACTATAGTATAAATACCATACACTATTGATTATATTTATGAAAAACTAGAAGACAGAATTACTTGGCTAAGAAAAAAAATGTAAATGGAAATAAAATGCATAAATGTTATGCTTAAAACGTAAACGGAAAAGCCTCTGCCTTAATAATGTATTGAAATAAATAATTAAAAAGGAAATTATTTTTATTGCTTTCTTGAATAAATGACTCCATATATAAACAAAATTAGAATGATCTCTTTTCTTCTTTTTCTGACATTTTCGAATCAACTACAGAGGAATTTAATTTCCTGATAAATATTTTTTTTCGATAAAATCAGAATTTTCCAGTAATTATACGATAGCGTTTTGCATTTTTCCACTTTTAAAGACCTATTATAAAAACACAATTCAGCAAAATGGTACTCGTTTTAAAAAAATGAAGAAAAACTCTGAGTTTAATCTTTTCCGTTACTTGCGAGGCGCATTATGAATAATTTAGGTGAATGTATAAACAACTTTTTTTTCTGTGTTATGACGCGTTTTATTATTTTCTCAGATTTCATTTAATTAACTTACTGTTGGGATAAATCTTTGAATTTAAAAATACATATAAGAAAAGAAATGCTGTACCATTTTCATAAAAGAATTTCATTGATAACATCTGATGAAATATATTCCAGTGATATATTATCCAGTTTGCTTTCTTCCTTCAATTAATCCATTTCAACTTTTTTTAAAGAAATTCAACAATAAATCTTTTAAGACTAAAAACCGAAAACAAAATCAACACGTTCTGTAAACTCACGCATCTTTCTTAACGTTGTTTTTCAAATGATAGAAATCCTTCAAAATTGTCGGAGAAAGAATTTTCTAACTTCAAAGTGTCGCACTGCTGTCGTATATAAATACGTCTACAACTGCACTTTATATTGAGAAAAAATTTAATGAAAATTAAGGTAGGTAACTTCGTTAAAAGGTTAATTGTTGTCGAAAATAACAATTGATTTTAAACGATATTTTTATTTTCTTAACTGTTTTATTCATAAAATTGTTCCAAATTCATTTTTATGTTCATTCTTTGGCAAGTAATATTGATTATTACATTTGAATAATTTACGTTTCAATACATTATTAAATTTCATTTGTTAAAAAATCTATATTTTGGCGAAATCTTCATATGAAAAACCTCATAAATTAAGATCTAATGCCTTTTTTTTCAAATTTTATAACAATTTTTATTTCATAAGCAATTTTTAGTATGATCTGCAGTTTCTGAAATACAGAATAAGAAATTTGGCTTTTTAAAAAGGATTTATAGTTGTTTTAATGCAATATAATGTGAAAAATTCATGATATTTCATTTAAAATTTTCGGTTTTACGCCAGTATTTAAAGATTAAATTGAAATATAACTTATTTATTATTCAATATCTAGGTAATACATTTCTTCTTTTTGCAAATTTTTGAACAAATCATTTGACGAATTTTTAAATTTGACGGTTTTTTATTTAAATCTCTCCTTAGCCAAAATCACTATATTTCTTATAACTTTATTATCTTAAAATTCTAACTGAGAGATATTTTTTTATAAAGTTTTTCAATTTATTTGACAGAGAAAAATCAGAAATATAAATATTTATAATACTTTTCAAAAATTTATTTTGAACCAAGTTGCATGATTTCAATTGATTCAGTGCTACTCTGATGATTGATGATTTATGTAATCAGGATTAAAGTAGCAATACACAATCGAAGACTTATAAAAAGACTAACCTTTCCTAGTAATCTAATAATCTCTTTTGCAAAAATGCATAATTTAAAATTAAATTTTTTTAAACACGTGTTAAGGTCGCCATTTATAACAGTGCATCTTTCTTTTTGGTATCTTATAATACGACAGAAGTACCGATTGCTCACAATTTTAAATTCATATTTCAATATCAATTTTTTTTAAAAATTCCAGCATCAGAAATTAATCCTTTTCTTACAAAGCAATGAGCCCAACGAGTTAATTAAATAGTAAATTAGCTTAATTTTTACAACGCAAACGAAAAGAATTTAAATTGAATTTAGTTTTTTAGAATTAAAAAACTAAAAGTCCCAATATAGCGCGAGAGAGCAACAGAATTTATAGTGAAGTACGAATTCATAGTATCAGTGAATAAAAGATAGTTAGTTTTTGGTGTCATCATAGTGTTCCTACTGAGAACAATATGAGCATGTGGAGGAAAAATTGTCCGTTAAGTTATTGGTTTCTCGCCTTTTCAGATGTTATAGCACTGGTGGGATGGTCATGTTGGCCACATCTCAATGGTGTGCCATTTCTCCTTCAGGTTGGTATTCGTACCGGTGATGACTATTTTGTAACTATCCTTTGTGCCTATCAATGTATTCTCTGAGGTCAGTCATTCAGATTTACGGGACGACCTACACCTGGGGGCAATTTTGTATGGATTCTTGTCATTGCACCAGTAACAACTTATTATGGTTTGAGCTGCACTAATCTAGATATGCTTCAAATTAATTATAAGTTGAAAAAATTTCATTGTTTAAAAAATAACATCTTATAATTCACACATCATATTGGAATCATTCCATAAATATAAATATCAATAATGGAACCAACAGATGAAAAGAAATTTAATTTAAATCCTTCAAAAAATGAAACAATAAATCTATTTATTATTTAAATATAATTAAAACGGAAACGAATTACCGAGGAACAAAATTCTTCTCAAAAATAGGAGCCTTTTTCCTTCTAACCAGCTCATCAGGGAAGTCGCTGAAGTGCACTTGATTATAGATATATTCAAGTGCAATTAAAAATCTGATTATGAATGGAATAATTATTTTAGATTGGGATATTACTGGAATAAAGCGTTCCATTTTTCTATATTATTTCAAAAATGAATATATAATCTTCAAACTCATTATATTTTGGTTTCCCAAAGGAGAATCTGTAGTATAATTGATCAGCATAATCGAAATAAGAAAGGAATAGGCTTTAAATACGAATATAACCTTTAAAATATGTAACTACTTTAGAGAAGAATTTTCAACAAAAGATTATATTTTTTATTTCTCTATGTAAAATAGATTGAATAAGCACCAATGTAATAAAAATATATCAGTTAAAAAAACAAAAAGTGAAAACGTGTTTTAAAGATTGTAAGAAATTTAGTTAGAAATAAAGTAAGGAGAATAGTGTGGAAGCGAGGGTACTGAAACGAGTTATAAATCAAAAATGATATAATTTAAAATTTTATCAAATTATGTGTTCAAAAATTTATAAATAAAGAAATATATTAACTAATTCTTGAACTAAGTAATTAGCTGTCATTTTATTCAATGTTTAAATATTGGAGTTTAATTGGTGCATAATGTGAAATTTTCAATATTTTCACAATATGAATAGTTAAAACTTATTGCAAAAATAATTTTTAAAAAACAGGTTGCTTATCCTGTTGGTCAGAAACTTCAGATATACTTTAAAATGATACTAAATGAAACAAAAAATATGCATTAGATTTTAATGTGTGAGGATCTCCGGAAAAAAATTTTACCAAAATTTAGAATTCCAGAAAATAGCATGTAAAGCTGTAAAATAGCATTAAAATAGGAATTATGTAAGTATAAAAATTAATTGCAATATCTCAAAGAATAATGGGTGAAATAAAATTTCATTTTTATAAAGGAAACTGCTCAGAAAATAATAATATTAAATAAAAATAAATATACAGTCATTTCTCCCAAAATTAACTTTTCAACGTGGTTCAAATTTATTGTGTATCGATTTATAAAACCATGGCATATCTGAAATAAAAGGAAAGCATGTGTCCCAAGTCGGTGGTGTTATATCTACGAAAAATTGAATCATAATCTTTCATAAATAAATTAGTACTTTATTTTCCTTTACCAAACATTGAATGATGATAAATGTGGAAGAAACGAAATGAAGAACTAGCATTCAAGCCATCAACATGGATTTTCTGAACGTTTTATAGTACTTTTATATGTTGACATCAAATCCCGAGCAGAGTTTATTACTTTATAAGAATGGTAATAATTTGTAATTTTTTTTACACTACTTGTAATGCTGTTCTGAAACTGTTATTCTAATCGACATACACCTCAATATTTTCGTCTATTTTCTCAGATCAAAACTTCGGGTATAAAAGAGATATGTCAAAAGCATTCTCAAATTTTTTTAATTTAAAATAGATCCGATTGAGAGTAAACCAAACCCCACTACTAAAATATGACACAGTTAACAAGATAATTGTAGACCTTCATTTATTTATTTTTTTGTCTAAAATAGCTGCTAATAGTTGTTAAAACTTTCAGATGCACTTATTATTAAAAAGAAGCAGTTTTAAAATATTTAATGTATTAACATATCTAGTTTAAATATCATCAGAATTTTCACGTCATCTAATTTATCACTACTTTTTATGAAAATGGAATATAAACAATTATTACAATCTGGTGGCAAGAAAATGGTTGCTTTAAAAAATGTCGTTCACTTAACTTATTACTTTTATCTTGAAATGCTATTCCTTGAAGATTTCAAAATTCTGTGATTTTAGGATTCTTAAAAGATTTAGATCCACAAATATTGAAAATTGAAGGAAATAAAATGAGACTAAGGATACCAAGAATTTAACAATTTTATATTACAAAACTTTTGTCTGATATTTAATAATTCTAAAGTCAACAGATTGTCCTGAAAAAAATTTTTTACTAATATCTGAGGAAAACTCTTCAAACTTAATAAACGTTGCTAAAAAGTTCAAAGAACATTTTTTAGAGAATTACATTACTTTTTAGTTACATATTTTCACTATTTAATCCAATAAATCCGGGAGTATCTAACTATCCTACGACATTCTAAAAAAACATTATTAATTAAATTTCACTGATTAAAAGTAATAAATAAGGTAGAATAAGTTGTTTTGCTTCGTAATTAAATAACACCCGTTCTTTGGAACTCAAGTTATATCTTTAATTTTCCTTTAAAAAATGTCTCTGGCTTATTTAAAACGATAAACCTTTTATTCCAGTGGTCTTTAAACCATAAACAAAGAGCTGATTCATTTTCGAAGCTGTCAAGTGCAAGGAAAATATATTGACTCTCCTTTGAGAATTTTTTAAAAATAAATTTATCATCAACTAATACTGCAAGTTTTTACAAGTCACAAAGATAAAAAAGAAATTTTATTTAATATATGTTTCTACTACAGATGAATAGGCCTTTATTTACATTTATTAAAATCTCAGAAGAAGAGTTTCAGAATGAAATCAAGTATCTGTGTTGGTATTAGGAGAATGGTCTAGATCTCACGATGGGTTATGCAGCAATGGATTTGAATCTTTGTTTAAAAATGAGTTACATTAATTCGTATATTATACAAATAGTTATAAAAAGAAAAATATATAGTATCTTTTAAAAGTAAAAAATATTTCTGACAGATACAAGTTGAAAACCCTTTGAAGCGGCAATGTTTTTTCTGTAGTTAACCATATATAACATCAATAGACGTTACTGGGAAAATGTATAATTTTTTAAATAAAAATTTCCTTTGGCCAATTCAAAATTAAAACTCATTGATAAATTAAAAGGAAACATTCTGTTCGTGAAATACACAGGCTAAATCTCAAGGCATTGAGAAAAGATCTTCGTAAAAATAATTTTATGATCACTTGAGACTGGGATCGCAAGCCACTTATTCATTCTACAAATGCTTATATAATAGCTTATTTATACTAGTTAGTAATCATAAACCTTTCAAAGAATGAGTTGACAAGGAATGAACAACAATAATTTGTTTTGGAAGAAAAAAAAATAATGTTTGTTTTCATTGATTCTAAGAAATGATTTTATATTTTCTCAGCGGTTCTAAAAATTTGCCAACATTGAAGTAAGAAAGTTTAAAGATATTTTATCGAAATCTGGAATGGGAATGACTTGGTGATACGTCATGGTTCCCAATTTAGAGACCCTCATAACTGTATCCATCGAAAATTCACCGTGAATTTGAATCTCGAGAATGTTAACTTCGTCTTTGAAGGTCAAAGTCTTTACGATTATGTGGCGTGGTAGTTTTAATAGTGGGGTTTTGGTCCAGGTGTCCTTCCTATGTAATTACAGTTAAAACGATGGGGTTCTTCATAAAATATTTTTTGTTTCAGTTTAAAACAGGATCTTTAAACAATATACTTAAAATAAAATATGTTAAAAAATATGCATATATATAATAACAACAAGTTATATATTATTTAGTTATATATTATTTATTATATGGTGTTAATATATATATATTAACCTCAAGCAATTTTTTAGTTTATATAAAATTTGATCATAAATAGTAATGATGTAAGAACTCATCACCAAATATAAAGTGTACAACATTTACACATATGCATAATAACATATACTTGTGAACGATAAACATTTAGATTTTTACCTGTTTTCCTTAGTTTATTTCACGAATATCTCTTATTGTAAAATTCAATTTGAAATTTTCATTTCAGTACATACTGCTCCAAATACTGCATCAATGAGAGCAAAATCCAAATATAGCATAAACAGGATTCGCTATCTCCGAAGTTTGTGAAATCATTTCAGTGAATCTCCGGAGCAAATCCGGAAAGCTCTATTTCTTAGAAAAAGGCTTTTGAAATTTCCCACTAAATTGAAATTGGCAAGGCCGTTTTGGAAATTCAATCTGTAAAATGATTAGAACTTGAGATCTTAATATATTTCAAATATTGTAAGACTGCTGCTAAACCAGAATCATTTTGCTTGAGAAATGACATTTTACAAGTGGGTATCCGCGAGTATTGCACTTTTAAAAGAATTCTTGAGTTTATCTGACAAGGGAAATTCAAATACAGTAAGGGATCCTGAACGTTTTCAAGTGTCTTCTAAAGAGAATCGAAGTTTTAAATTATAATCAAAAGAGATGAGTTTTCCAGGATTAAAAGAAGAAACATTTCTAATTGCATATAAAGTATGAGGAAAATTCTGTTCGTTTTAAAATTGCGTCCAAACGATTTAATTTCAGAAAATATGTCAGAAATAATAATTATGCACAATTTTTAAATATTTCCGAAACATCTATCCAGTACACAGACCTAGTGTTTTATTTCCCGTTTTGTCCTTTGGCTGCACTTTCCTCTTAAAAAACTGAAGATTGGAAACGAAAAACGCAGTAAGTGTCAGAATATATTTTTCAGCGTCTGAAATAGTAAATGCCAGGGGTTTCAGCTTAGAAAATGATATAAGCTTCTGATACATAAATACTTTTAAATAGCATAGTCTCATGTCCCAGTGGCATAAATGCCGCGATAAGTGATCTAAATATAGAATTTCCAACATGGTAGGCATTTTTGTTTCCGAATTTCAACTGTTTCTTATCTCATGGATATCAAATAGGCTATATATAAAGTATGACTAAAATAATTTGATTCCATTACCTTCCTGCAACTAAATACAAATTGTTTTGTGTCATTTCTATTAGTTTTGTAAAACTCGGTTTAGCATACATTATTTATTAATTTTAACTCTCACGTTTAATTTTCCTGTTTCCTTCCTGAAAGGTAAAGTCACATGCTCTATAAGAGATTCTGGTAGTTATCAAATAAATAAAGAATCACCTGAACGACAACGCTTTAAAAGTTTCTATACTATAACAAAGTGTAGACATTTCAACGACAGTATTAGATTTAACATTTTAATAGGAAATATAAAAATTTCTATCATTAATTTCAATTGAAAATAGTGCGAAAAATCAACATTCCTGACATTTCTCATTTATAGCAATTCTTGGACGGAATATGGTAACGAAATATGGTCTTCTGATCTAGAATTTGCAATTCTGTTATCTCTCTAATTCGTGAAAAAGCATGGAAGATCTAGTGAACAAACAACTTGAATGCCAGTTTTAGGTAGATATTGCTAAAACATTTTTAAGCTATTTTAATTTTTAATAAATTTGAATTTAAAGCAAAAATCGAGCAACAAATAAATGAACAAAACAAATAACAAAATGAAATGTTAAACTGTTAGCAAAGTTGAAAAAGGTGCTAGATTTAAATATTTGCCAGTGAAAAAAAATTATGCCTCTCTAATTGCTTAAAAATTGTTATCATTGAAAAGCTGTTCTGAAAACAGTGACTGCTTTATTACTTTTTAAAACCAATTCATACAAGATCTGTCAGTAATTTCCTATTCAATATAAAACCACTTTTCAACAAAATTATGGATTAGATTTCGTTATTCAACAAATTTAGTGTATTTAATACAAATACAATGCAATGGATTCAATGAGTAAAAGAAATTGGATTTGACGATTATATATAAGAGAAATGAAAGAAAATTCAGTACTACAATTTCAAAGAAAATTACTGAAAAAATGAATATCCATAGGTTTCAATCGTTCTGCATAATATTCTTATCTTTTTAAAGACTCGTTGAAATTATTTCTTCGTCCAAACCAATAACTAAAACCAGTACTAATTCATGCAATATAAAGAAGAGCATAGAGGCGTTTTTAAAATATATATACGTGGATTCCCTTATTTAAAACAAACAATGTATATAAAATAAATTAAATTGAAGAATTGAAGACCTCAATTGCTTTTTAATCGAATGTGCATAAAATAGTTGTAATTTAAAAACAAGTTTTGGACGATTTTATTTGAAAAATTTCAAATGAAACTCGGTTAAAAAATTTCAAAGATGAAGTCTCTGAAAAATTAATTTTAATGATTTTCGATTGCTTCGCATGTAATTTAATTATATTTTACTTAACCACTTTGAACTTTCAAATCCAAATCCTTTGTAATAAAAGTTTAATGACTTCAATTTGACTTATTTTTTTTAATTTAAACATATAAAAGGAAAAGGAATTTTACATTTAATTAAAAAGAAAAGAAATAAATTCCTCATTATTTTGGATAAGTGTAATTTCATATAACATTGTTTATTTATGTTGTTTATTCTTTTGCTTTATTCAGTTTTTAAATTATTTCAGAGTGGAAACATTATGGATATAGAAGAAGTTACTTACGTATTTAATTGACTCTGAAAAAAGATATAAATGCGTAAAAGGATTCAATAGAGTTATTTGTGATAGGTACAGCAGAAATTATTAATCTATATCCTAGAGCAAATGAAGCAATAATAGATTTCGTATGGTATATAAATACAATGGGGACCTAAAGAACCGCTTAAAAATTATTGTTCAATCCATTCTAAAAATAAGTTTTTGATATGAAATACAACTGCCATGCAACCAATTTCTAATTTGAAATACTTTTCACAGAATATTTGCCCATCAAGATCATCACTACGTCATTTTAATGCCAATTCTAAACCATCACCAGTCTCTTTAAAGAGTTTAAATAAAATCCTCTTATTAAGGTTTTTCTATTTTTAACTACTTTAAACTTTTGGTATAGAGTGATTTAATTGAAACTTTTTTACAATTTGTAGTAATATAAGAGGAAAGGAAATCACACAAGGATTGATAACCTGCGAAAAGATTATCTAAGTTCCCATTTGCTTAAGTTTGTTTTGGTTTAGTTATATTAAATTCACATTTTGAAGTAACATGAATGCTAATACGAGATATACCTCGTAATTTTGAACCTTGGTCAGATGCTGAGGACTACATTTGAGCCGTGAATTTCCTTCTCTAAGCTTTCGGACCGCAGTATTGGGAAGGATATTACATTTAATGTACAATAGGCTTTCCCACAGAGTAGACGTTTGGCGGTTTCAGTCTTGGAATCCTTCAGTTCCGAAGTCGATACCTTATTATCAACAGCACTGGTGGTGATTTAGAATAGCAGAATTCCAAGAGTGTGCTAATACAGATTAGAGAAGAAATTCTTTTAATTAAATTACAATTAAGCTTTCCTCTAACAAAACTTTATTATTACCCAAATGTTAATGTCATTCATTTCTCTAATGTAGAAAATTGGCTAAATTTCAATAGCTGTTCCATTACACGAGCCTTCATTTCTCTCCTCGACGAAAAAAAGAGCAAAACTTAGGCAAAATCAGCGCAACTCGGCCAAACTCCATCAACAGGCCAAAAAAAGTCTAAAGCAAATCCTTTCCATTATCTTCGGAAATCGGGAAAAATTGTTGCCAAATGCGTTGCTTCTTATGTTGCGAAAAAATACTTGCTTACGGTTGAAATACAGAAAACATCAAAGATCCTCTTTAGATAAAAAAAAAATTCTTCAGTCACTCTTTAAATCTCTCTGGAAGATTATCGAGTCACGCTTGTTTCATAGTAATTCTAGAGATGGTAAATAAACTGTATTTGCCTATGCAAAGATTTGAGATGAAGTTTTTTTTAAGTCAATAAAAAGCAAAGCGAATTCTATCATGAAATTTGTCATCACCAGATAAGGGTGCTTCAAAAATGGAGTTATGAGCTTATTTTTCACATCAAATGTAAGCTTGGTGCTTTCAAATAGGATGCTATATTCATTTATTATTTTGGATTGAGAAAAAATATGGATTCATAGGACAGACATAATTAATAAAAGTTTGCGCCAACAAAATAAGAGTGAAGTATTTAATTATAATTTTCAAAATTGCAAAGTAAAATTATAAGTATTTTAAATAAATTAATAGAAAATTTATCAAATCTTATACCCCTCACAAATTCGCGAAATTTTTCAGAAAAACATTTATGCATTAAAATTTATCTTAAAGATTGAATTCTTCAACTAATATATTTCATTATAATTCCTACAAGAAAATAAATTTACAATTTACCATTCTTTCATTAAAAAAAACATTCTTTTTGGCAAATATTGCTTATTTATAAATATTTAAGTTGAAAGTTCTTAATACGGAAATTCAACTAATACTAGAATGCTACTGTCTTTTCCCATATTCACAAATAAAGTAGGTTTTTTTCTTAATAGTATTTCTTAATAGTTTTTTTCATAAAAGTTTTGTCTACATTCGTGCACAGTACAATTAGTTTAATTCAACTAATAACACTTTTAAAAAGTTGATCACTTCCATCACTAAATTAGAACAATATTAATTAGTATCTTAAGGAACACGCTTCTACCTGAATAACGAAATCTATACAAATTACAGTGTTTATAATCTGTTTTTCTTTGAAACGCAACACTTTTGAGTCTAAGTGGATGTTTTTTCCATCGCAAATTATGCAATTTTAGCAATACTTCTAGAGACAAATGAAATTTTCATATACTGAAATGAAATTTCTTTGATTTTTCTTGATGAAGATTTTCAGCCATTTTTTATTCCATATGCCAAAACGAAAACAAATCATGTTCATTTCATACCAAGAGCCCTATTAATTTTTTGTATGACAAACATATCTCATTTTATTTAATTAAATACATTAAATTCAAAAGGAATTTATAATTTTATGCAATCTGGTGATTCAATTCACAACTAAAATATTCTTAATTTGCAGAATCGCATCCAAAATTTTTCATTAATTAAATGCATCACAAAACTTTCAACTACCCTTTCTCATTTTTTTTGAAAAATTATATTGAGTTAAGTATTTCAAATACTGTTATCTTTATTGAAACAAATTTAACTTACTGAATTCTTTTCTAATAAATTCTCGCACGCCAATAATCGCAACTTAACAACCAACAACACTTATCTTAATTATCTAAATTTCATAACTGTATGTTTTAACCAATAAGAAACATTTCTGATATTTTTCATACTTTATTAGAAAAAGCAGAGTGATGTTTATATTATATGTAAAAAAAATCTAAAATATTTAGAATTTTAGAAAAAAATTGGAAAATTGAGATGGGTGATGTTGTTTGTTAAGCGATGTAATCTTAAAATAAGTAATTAAAAATTAAATAGATATAATTTCCTTTTTATGTTATTGCAAACCTTTATTAAAACTATTACTCATTATAAAAATATTAAGCATACTGTGAAAGTCAAAGTCAACAAAATAAAACCTTGCAAAAAATTAAAAGCAATTCTTACATTTCATCAGAAATTCCTCTCGTTCATTTACTTTCAATTACAAATTTTCGAAAGAGAAAATATTTTTCTTTCATCTGCAAAAAATCCCCTTAAGTTGAGCTTGGGAAAAATTTCATTTGAAACAAAATGTTGTTGCTGTTTCTATTTTGCTTTTTAGCTTTGCTTTTCTTCAGTTTTGATTCATCGCTAAATGGAAACATATATGTTTATCTTTCAGAACTTTTGGAAAACATTCTAGTAATATAATTTTATGAAAGGTATCTATAACTTTTCAGAAATTTGATTTACAAACAATAAAGATCTGATCCCTTGGAGATATGATTTAAGATGATCGAATAAGAGGAATTTCTCGTCGAAAATAAATGAAAAAAATGTCGGTTAAAAACAATTTCTATAGTTATTATTATTTACTGCTTTAAAGTATCACAAAAATAACAATCACGCTTAGTTTAAATTTACTGAAATAATTATGAAATTAAATATATGTACTTTAAATAATAATTACAATAGCATTTTTATTCCTGATAATTAAAAATGATTTGTTATTTCAAAATTGTGCCTCAAATTAGGAATTTTTATTTTTATCTTACCAATACCAAGTCAAATATTTTTTCAAATCCTCTGTAGTAAGTGATTACATCAATTAATTTTATAAAGAGAAGTAGATTGGACAGAAAAGCACCAAAGTTTAACAACATTAATGTAGCCAATACTTTAAAAAACATCGGTACCTTCAATTTCTTATTTATGTTAGACTATATAATCAGCAAAGCATGGATATAATCAGTAGATTCTCAGTAAGTTATCAATCAGATTAAGGGCTGACGGATTAATGAAAATGTTTGATTTGCAAAAATTCATTGAAATCCCATTTTGATATGAAAATCTGTGTTTATTGAGTAAATATTACAAAATGTAAAAATTATACAAAGCATAGCGCCACTCCATATTCTTGCAACCTTTAAGGTTATTTAAGCACTGTCAAGGACATTAAGACAAATCGTATCATTTGAGAATGTTGGCCCTCTTAATGCTGCCAGACTCCTAAGTCCACTGTCTAATAGTTTAACATAGGTTATTTAAATGCTGAACAGTAAGTACGAATAAATTAAGCTGGTGTATTACATCAGCAAATTCAGCTAAGTACGGTTTAAAGTAGCATGTAAGTTAAAAAGAACTACAGAGATACACAAAATTACACAAGTGCATACAGCAAAACTAATCACAAAAAAAATAAATATTAAGCAGAAAATTAAATATTATAAATTATTTACGTCCTGAAAAAGTCACTGACATCCCTATATAGTAATTTTCTCCTTTTAATGCTCCGGACTGTAAGATAGGTCAAATGCTGAGTGTTGTAGTTCAAATCGCAATCAAATAACAGTTGCTAATTTGGCCTAAATAGTAAACATTTTTGATTGGACTAGACACTACCCGATGCATAAAATGAATATCGCTTCCTATCATATAATAAACTAGTAAAAATGCATCAAAAATATAAATTTTTATTACATTAAAAGTCTGTTCTTGATTACCACACGATAAAAATCTTCAGGGGTAATTAAGAACCATGTCCTTTTTCTCAGGATAAAATTTAAAAATATAATGTTATTCGTCACCGTTATATCCTGCAGATTAAAAAAAAATGTATAACTTGGTAACTTTCATTGTAAATAATGGATGCATGGAATTATTAATGATACTAAAGCAGTAAAATTTCAGCTGAAGTAAATAAATGATAAAAAATTTCACTGAAATAAAGAGAGAAAGTTTTTATTACCTTGTTGCAGACTGCTTTAAAGAAGACACGTGTTTTACAGATTATTAAGACATCAATGGAGCGTACTGCAGTTACCGTTCCACATTACTCTTATGGATCCCACATCATTCAAATTTTTTTTACAAACTTCAGTACAGTTGTGAAAATTGCTACCTCGCAAAATATTGCAGATAAATTTCCAGGAAATGGAAAATGCAACATTTATGCTTTACATCTATCAAGGCCCTATAATGAGATTTACAATAAAACTGGCAAATTTATGCTTTAAATTATTACAAATTACAAAGGATCAATGCTTAAATATGTCTTTTGAATAATGCTGCCGGATTTGAACTCTTATGATTTAATTCAGAATGGTTCCATATTCAGGGAAATGTTGAAAATCCATCCTCAAGTTCGGAATGTTTGATTTTTTTAATTTCCAGTATTATTTCCAATTTGGCTTGGATCCATTTTAAATATGGAGAAATTTCTATTAATTTAACAAAGACAAGTAGTTTCAGTTGGTAAACACGGAAATTTATCACATCTGTTTAAAAGCTACTATATCTAATAATTATAAATGGCAAAAAGATAACTACGAAGCAAGGGGAAGAAAATTAAAACATAAAATGCACTTAAACTGTTCCTATTTTCTTCCTTTAATAAAATTTAGCTTTATAATATTATTCTCTAACGACAACTCTGATGCGCCAATGACTTTTGATCATGAATTATGATGACCTGTCAAGCATTTCTAAAACTTTCTTTAGAATTAGGTTTATGAGCATTAGGATCATGAAGGTTTACTTAGTTTGAGAGTTCCTATTCGTAGCCTCAAAATTGCCTGTTGAATACCACTGAGCTTTGAAAGCATCACCGTCTTTATTAGATGCCCTTATTCGTTCGTAGCCAACACAAAAAGACGAAGCTGGCACTTAGAAAGATGGCAGTTCTTAAATATTTACACTTTCGAGTAATTTAATGACACTACGAGTGTATTAAGATTGAAAGTCATCTTGTGACGTTCTTAATAAAATTGCAATTTGTAGCCGTAGTAAAATGAGCTCTATGTTTCTAGAATTTCATAATTTACTATAAGATTTCTACATGAAGCTTGAAACAATTATTTTGTCTCTTCAAATTTATGTCAATAGTCAGTTTAAATCTGATTTGCTAACAATATTATTTTAAAGTTTTATCATTGATATTTGACAATTTATAAACATTTTGAAGTAATATAATTAATTTGTTTTTAATGATTAGATTATATGACGTCAGTGTTTAAATGTTGAGCACAAAGAAAAACTCAGTTTCTCTGCAAAAAAATTCCTTTATTCTAGTTACATTTTATCTTCACATATTTATTAGACGAATATATGCTGTAGCTCGTGGACTCTTCAATGATGGATTATAATAATGTACTAATCATTGAATATGAATTATTCAAGAAAATTTTGTGTTTCGAAATTTTTTATACAGTTAAGAATGAAAGAAACGATTTTTATATTACATATGATTGATGTTTTAAAGATCAGTGTTGTAAATATTTTTTTATATTTTTAGAATTTATTATTCATTATTATATACATTATAGAATCTTGAAACCTTTTCTCTAATTGTCTCACAAGTGGTCCCAATAAATTAAAATTATTGATTAATTAATTATCAAGCTATGAAAGTATTTTAATAATGTAATATCTTATAGAGCACGCAAGTGCACATAACTGCAAAACTTAATGGATAAAGGAAAGGGCTAAAAGTATTGCAAAATCCCATCGTTGTAAACATGAAATAAGTGAAATTAAATAAAAATGTGTGAGAAATGCCACTTAAAATTTAAAATTAAGAATTACTAAATATTACAACACATTTAAATGTATAAACAGCTAATACTTCACTTTAAAACATGTGTTTTAAAACCAATGATATACAAACGTTCAATTAATAAAATGATAACTTTATAGTAAGAAGATGTTTTTCGATATAAAAAAAATTGATGATGGAAAAAGATTTATGATGGATTATCAACTACACTAATTAAAATGCTGCCGCATGATATTATATAGTTAGTTATCATATTATAATAAATACCAATACAGTTTTAATGTAATTAAAATTTCACTGAAACTTTTTTAATTTTTATCTGCATTATTTAAAAAATTATTATATTTAACCATATGATCAGCAAATGATTATTAATTAATAATTTAATTATGCAATTAAACCATAAATTTCTTTGAAACACGCTGCATAAAAAAATATGCGTAAAATTCCAATGAAGATATTTTCTTCTTCCAGCTCTAGATATGTGCTAGTATTGATTTAATAATTTACACCACAATTGATAAAAGGTTTAGGTATTTTTAAAAACAAGACAAGATTGAAATGACCAAATGTTTTGTTATATATTTTAATATTAAACTATACTGATTTATTTATTTATTTGCCAACAACAACACGTAACCAAACGGTGAATACTATATGAATTAGTGTTTGCATATTTTCACAGGAAAACATTAAGGTGTTTCATATTATAGACAATTATTTTAATTACCTTTCTATCAAAAAAAAACATAAGATGTTTAAAGAAACTTTTTTCTGCTTTAGTATTCTTATATTACGACACCATCCATGCAAATCACATCATATATTTCTATTGTAACATTATTTTTTTGACAATATATATATTTTGCGCTTTAATAAAAGTAATTTTATTGCAGAAAAGTTATGTATTTCACCAATTAGTAAAGCTGAATATAACACTGTAACTGAAATCATTAGATTTAAAATAAGATAAATAATAAAACATTCTACTAATTACTTTCATAGAGATTCTTTCAGCTTTTTATTAAGATAAATTTAATTTCCTTCTGGACATGGAAAAAGCTAAACAAGGTGCATCTAAAATTAAGCACGAATGCTTTATACAGTGTCAAAAATACATTTTTAAAATTGCATTAATTCCAGAAATATATTATAGATTAAAACATTTTTAAAACAATAAATTATATCAAAATGTTATGCTTTAAAAAAATTTTTAATCTAGGGTGCCAGTTTAATGAAAAAAAAATTAACTTACATTTAAAAGTAATTAATGATAAAGTGGTAATAAAACATGATGTATTTAACCATATCATGCGTTTAATGTTAATTAGGTAATTAACTAATGCTAAGATAGTTTAAGCATTAATTATTTAAAAATTAAAGATTTTACATTAACATTCCATAGTTGAAATATAGAATTGTAATTATATCAATTTAAATAGTCATTTTGTATGTGTTTAAACTTCACGGAAATATTTATAGTAAATTTTAATCGTTCCATGCCGGCAAAGTAGTTTGGGAAAATTAATGATTCATGCAAGTCATAAACATTTCATTCACGTTATTCTGCCACGTCTTCTTTATTGAAGCTTTTAGTCAGAAGTTAATTTTGATTAATTTGGACGCTAACGAGGGTAATAAGGCAGTATATTTTGTAATGAAAATAGTTGCATTTTCTTAGGATGAGGAAAGTTGTGATTAACATAAACTGAAAAATACAGGAGCATTTATAAGCATGTATTTAAATGTATCCCCATTTAGAACAAAGAAAATCGGCAAATCCTAAAATAACATTAAACTTTTAATTGCTTGTGATCTTTGCATTAAATAATATGAGGAAGATTACTCCTTTGTTTTGTTTCTGTAAATTAACTACGAAGTAGATAAATATTTTGTTCTTTGTACATAACATTTTGTTTAAGGAATTTTCATATTTAATAGTATTAATTATAATATATAATACATATTAATTTATTATTAGTTATAATATATATAATTATGTTATGTTTTAATCTATTTTTACTAAATTCAATTAATTTATAAATTGAATTCATGAATTTCAATAGGAGTAAATTTGCAATGACAGGTTGTATTTACTTTTGACTCGTATGTCATGAGCACAGTATTTCTCCTGACTTTTTAAAAATAAGTTTCATTAGTAAATACTCAAAAATGAATTCCATTAAATAATCCATAAATTAATGTTATTATAAATGTTTCAAATGAATTATATGACACAACCAGATATTTTTATTTATATTCAATTATTTGCAGTGTCTACCTTGTTAATAAAAGCTATAAAATATATGTAATGCTATATATTAAATGAATGTTACACTTATATCAAGAAATTTTTTATCTGTCTTCTACCAACCCGTTATGAACTGTAAAAATTTATGAAGCCTAATACCACAGAATATTTAAACAGATGAAATTTTAAAAAGAGCATCGCTATTCCATACAGGTTGATGTATGAAAAACCTTGCTTGAATTTAAATTTTGAATTCTCTCTTTTTTTTTGTAATAAAAATTGCTTAGCTAGACTTATTATTGTCTTATCTTATGATAGAATACAGAGCGGAAGGATTAGAATTATCTCTTCTGATCCAGGAACGATGGCAATGCCATTCATTAACTTCATCTTAAATCTTCACGACTTAACCTATTAAAATTTACATTACTGCCTTCCACTCTTATCGATCATATTTAAAGATTTTGACATTACAGGAATACCAGCAGAAAACCTTTTTTTCTGTATGTGTTTTATTTATGACAGAGAATGTGAATTTCGAATTTAAGATGAAATCCAGTGCGATGAAACTGTTTATGTCGGGTTAAGATAAATTATTTGAAAGCTTCCAATTCAGAAAGCTTCTTAAACATTCTAAGGGAACTAGAAATCGATTGTCACTAATATTTGATCCATAATTCTCTATAACAAACGTTTGCCCAAACAGTATTTTAAAACTTGATGGACATGATTTCAAAAGATACATTGCAAATACAACACATATTTTCGAAACTGAAAAGATTTTATTCGTTTTCTTAATTGTGTTCTGTATTGAAATATTTTCAGCTGTTCCAAAACAAAATATACAGGTTTCTGCTTGTTAAAATCTTAATGTTAATTACACGGCTGCATTTTTTTACTAATAGTGGTATGAATTTACCAAATTTTGTGGGATAAACTAAGCAGAAAGATAAATTAGGGCGTTTTTGAGGATTTGAACAATTGGCAATGATTATCGATATTAAAGAAATCGGGTTAAGAAAAAGGCAATAAGTGAATCTCTCACATTATCTTGTGGTATCTAGAATAAAACATATATGGTAAGAAACTTTTTTATGCTTTCTAAATTATTTTTTATATAAAATTCTATGTTTTCTAATTCTATATGTATTTTTATTACATATTTTTTCTAATAACTGTAAGCAAATAAGTTCGTAAATTTTGACAAATATTATCTCTGATTGTATTTATTTGGACTGATATAACAGTAATATTTATAATTCTTCAAAAGAATTTACATCAAATTTAACTGAAAAACTATCAATCAAATATAGTCACGTTAAAAATAACACTTTCTGTGGATTTGTATGATTACAAATAAAAGTATTAAATAGAATTGTGAAGTACGCTTGATATCAATTTTATTTGTTTGGCAAAAAGTGTATTTAAAATATAGAGATCTTGAAAGTGTTATGCACAGATATTATTATTATTTTACATTTTACAATACAAAAATGTAACAATAATAATTCTGCAATCTTTAGAAACTATTTAGTTACTTATATGAGTGCCCTGTTCAAACTGCTGTTATCTTTACTTGACACCCAAAATATGTAACAAATAAAATATGATCTATTTTTATCATACCTGTCTTAAAAGTACAAAATATTAGTATTACCATTTAAAATAAAACTAGTTATTATCCATACATTTTTTTTATTCAAAGCTAGAATATGACTACAAATCAAACAAATCTTTCCTTAAACACATCTTATAAGTTTTTTGCTTAATAGCATCTTGAAGCATAAATAAAAAATATATTCTCTATTTATGATTTAAGATGAATCCATTAACAATGGTAAATAATATTATGCTTATCATTCCGAACTTTTACATAAATATTAGGATGAATATACAATTAATGGAATTTGTTAGAATTTTATGAACTTTTCTAACTAAAAAAGAATTCCGTTCGGCAAGCTGGAAGGCAAAGGTAGATTTCTTTTCATCTGAGTTACTATCTGGCAACATAAATTGTTGATGTCCGAAACAGTCAAAATTAGGGCTTGAAAATCATTTTTCAGCTCCTAAGATATTGCAGTTATCAAAAAGCTTTAAACACAAAGGTTGTTCGTCTTAATGAGGCGCCAATAGAGCTAATTGTATTTATTTTTCTATCTTCAATATTAGGAAAGTTATAGCGAAAGGAAAATTTCAGCCGAAATAAAAATTCAGCCTTTCATTTCCATCCCTCTTGAGCTACGAACACGTCATATTTTTTTTTATACTTCTAATAGCATATTTCAAGCCAATCAAAATCCAAACCCAATTACTCTAATTATCCTTTTTACAAGATAACATGGGCAAAGCGTTATACGCGCATGTTAAACGCAGGGTGATTCTGGGTTCTAGGGACCATGCTCGGTGAAGAACCGAGTAAATTTTCCCGAATAATTGCCGTGAGAACCATTGCACTAGGTAGTCTTCCTATAGGAATCTACAGGCCGCGGTGGCCTGGTGGTAAGGTCTCGGCTTCAGAACCGGAGGGTTTCAGGTTCGAGTCCCGATTCCACCGAAGAACCGTTGTGTAAGGGGATCTGTTGCACGTTAAATCCGTCCTGACCAAACGTCCTCCCACTGGTGTGGTGTGGTGTGGGGAGGGGGGTGCCAGGTCAGGTGTCGTCCTCGTCATCTGACCGCGGTTCAAATTTACGAGGTTCGTCCCGAGGTCCGAGGTGTTGCTTCAAACGGGACGTTAATATAACTAAACTAAACTAAACCTATAGGAATCTACTTAAAATATAGAGATCAATTAAATGAATTCAAACATCTAACTCCGTACCATCAAATCTCATCTTTATTCAAATAAACCTAAAACTAAAAACATTTATTACTTTTACTTTATTTCAAAATATGATTAACAGTTGTGTATTATGTGGGGAATTATATTATCACCTAATAATTATCATCATGAAAGGTGAAAATTCCTTAGATAAATAGTATAATTTCCGATACAACACTTAATCCCAATTATAATTATGTCATTATAATTTTCTCATTTAAGGATTTTAAAAATTGTAATTCTTTCTCTTACATAAAGCTGATAATATAAAGATTTTCCTTTCTTTAAAAGGCGATAGAATTTTTAAACTTAATTGTTCATGAAAATGTTGTTAATCATAAATAAGAATCTATTTGATCTGTTCAGTTTCAAATAGAAAACTTCTTCTGTTTAAAAACTCGATTTGAAGTTGAAAATGGAAATGCATCAAAGGATAAAATGTTAAAATCAGCGAAATAAGTATAAAGTAGATTGCTCATCATTCTTTTCTGAAGAAACTGCTTTCTTAAACAACCTTAATTCCAAGAAATTTATATAATGACGTACCAAGCAATTTGACGCAGCTTTAAAGATCAGATGAAATCAATGGGCCAACTTTAAAGATCGCATAAAGTCATCTTACCGTTATAAATAGCCTCAGATAAATTCTCAGAACATTTAAAATGATGGTGCTGCGAAGTCAGATCAGAATTCCAGTTATCAATTTTCAAATACCAATTTGATGTTCAAAAAATAAAATAGAGATTCTCATTTGGGATCGAAAGTCGAAAAAGCATACGTTAAAGTCATCTGAATGCATCTAGATTTGAAAAATTCAGATTTTACAATTTCTTTACATAAAAAAATGCATAAAAGCCAACATTAGTAAGCTGAAATTCAGTTTTCAACAGGGAATAAGGTCTTAGATTCACTTTATCACTTCTTTTTTATAAATTCAAATAAAATATAAAAGCCCACTACTTTTATATTTTACTGTTCCTTCTTCAACGCTCTAACGGTGGGAGGTACAAGTTTAAAGAAAAGAAACTTTGTTTTGCAGATAGTGTGATATTATCTTTTGATTAAATTTTATTTATTTGGTTCATTGTATTTACATGCTCGAATAAAATACAAAACAAGCACAACTAACATAAAACTCATTTGATTTTACCCTCCACATTAATATACTGTAAAAGGAATTAATGTGAATGGTTAATGTTTACAACAACGATGGAATTTTTATGAGGTAGAATAAATTTATATAGTACATCAATTCACTGTAAGCAATTTAGAAATGTCTTGCATGATAATTCATTAATTTTAGTGCAAATTATTAAAATTTTTAATCAACTTCGCAAACAATTTTTCTTCTAATAAATAGGAAAAAATCAATGCATTCTGATAAATTAATTGAAATACTGAACTCGCAACATTAAGCCAATAAAATCTCTTCCATAGGCAAAATATGGAATTTTGACCAATACAGATCTCGGTAAAAGCCAAGAATATGCAAATGTATTATTTAAGCGCAAAATAAGTTTTCGTTAGTTTGAAAGTTATTAAGATTTTATAATTTGAAATGTGACAATTAATTTAAATAAAATCTATAACTTGAGTATTCTAGAACACATTTATAGCAATAATGTATGAATTCTACGCGATTTTTATTATGCAAACAATATTTCCATAATCGGTCTGACAATATTACACTTTTAAATAAACTATCGATTTAACAGAAGTTTTCGGAAGATAGTCTAAGAAATACAAGGAAATTTCTGTGCTGTACGAATTAAGTGTAGAACAAAATACTTAAATGAAATATATTTAAGAAACGTTCATTTGCTCATATAGTTGCAAAAAAATTTTTTTTTTTTTGCTTTTTAAGTTTTAAAGGATATTTTAAGTAAAATTATTACTAAAATATCTCGAAACTTCCAAATAGACAATATTTTTTTAGGTTTTTGGTGTAAATTTCAGCAACTTTAAATTTACTGAAAGAAACCTATTTTTTATTGTAGATTACAGAAATTTAGTAATCTCAGTCAGTAACTCGAGATTTTAGTTTTCGATTCGTACATGTTCATCATATCATTTACTGAGTAACACATGAAAAATAATCATAACTAATCAACTATACTATTCATAAGAAAAAGATAAATTTTGAAATTATGAGTTGAAAGCCTCAAACTGGATTTTTCGATTTCAAGGATTTAAGTTAAAGCAACTTTTCTTTCATTGATATTTTAAATGCTTCAACAACTTTGCTTTTTATGTAATAAAATGGATCCCTATATAACATGACTATAATGTTACGGGATGAAATAATTGTGATTATTTCTCATATAAAGCGTAAACATATCCCTGCCCAATCCTGTATTACATATAAATTGAAAAATTTTCCATCTTTATGATTTAGAAAAACAAGCGTGTGCACTTACTTGCTTATAATATATGAATAGTGCAGAACACTATGTAAAAGAAGTAACAGTTGATAAATTAATGAAATGGATAAATACATTTGCATACATAAACACGTCGGAATTACATCCGCACTGCCTAAGCATGCAGGGTAAATTGAGTTACAATCGTGGAGACAGCACAGAAGCAAGAAGTAAAGTTGAATCCTAATAATCATCATTGGCAACGGTACAACTTCTCCTGTTCAGCCCTTCTCAATTAACCCACCATATAAATCACCATATTTGAAGCTTCTCATTCCGACATATGAGTTCCCCGAGTGGAAAGATATAAGAAAAAAATATTTTTAATCAATACAAATAGCATTGTTTATATATTTCAAAAAAGTTAATTATCACTAATAGTCTATTTGTATAAGAATTTATGCAGACTGTTTAGATTTATAAGAATTGCAAATACAATATTGCATTTTTTGTATAACACAATTTTCTATTAAGCAGAGGGTATCTGACGCTTTATACAGATCTCGAACTGTATTTAAATCTATGAAGAACATTCGTTATACACATACAGAAACCACAAAGCGATCATTTTCTTCTTATCACAAGAATCTTATCAAACAAAACACATTTATTGTTTCCGTGAAGAAAAGCTCTCATTTAATTATTTTAAACAAAACAACTAAATGCATTCTGTAAGGGTTAAATTTCTGGAAATTCTTCCAATAAAAAAAAAGGGAAATAAGAATTGAGAAACTGATGCTGGAGGTAAATATAGTTATTCAGGTTGCTCGTTTTAAAGACATTCAAGCATGTGAAGTAATTCCAAATATTTATTGATAAGATTAACAGATCCGCATTTCTCTCGACATTGACGCTAATGTGGCCCAAGGGATTATTTGTTCGCAGTTTCTCTTTTCATTTAAAAAACTAACAACTCTGGATTTCGGTTGAACTCCGAGGGATGTCTAGTTAGTAAAAATTACTTAAAATAAATAAAAATCCCAAATGTAAGTAAGTTGATTAAGTCTCAGAAGCCATCGGCGTCGTTTCGTAGAAAATTAAATTGAAATAAACTTTTAAAAGCTTCTAAATGGTTGCTCCTCCAAAAAAAGTAATTAGATTGGATGTATGCAATAAGACAGAACATTGGTTGATTTCAGTAAGCAAGTAAAACAGGTGCTCCTTATTCAATTCAAACGAAGGAATCCTTGCCTTGATCGGAATGATCTTTATAGTAAATAACGTGATTTCTTTAAGAATTCTTATAATGTAAGTTATGATTGAAATTGAAATGCGCATTCATAATTTCTTTTCAACTTAATGAATCTATGAAGGTGTCAAGTAGAAAAATGTAAAAAAAAAAATGTGTACGAGTTTGGCTTAAAAGACAGTTTGTTATTTATAATACGAAATAATTAATTTCTATAGTTTGGTAAATAACAATACCTTTATTTTCAATAAATAAAAAAAAATTTACAATGCTGCACTTAATTCATTCCAAAATCGTTCGTTATTAGCAGAAATTCAGAACACTCTAGTGCACAATTGTTTATCAGTTATTTTAACTAGTTAACTATTTTTTACGAGTATACTCGTCCTGAAAAAAGTACAACATTTTGCGTTAAGACGAGTTTATTCGTCAGGAGTAATAAGTAATGGCATCGCTAAGTTTTTCCTACACAATTTAAATACCCATTTTCAGAAGAGGTCGAAACAGTTAACTTGTTAAAAGCAAATCCAGAATACCTTTCTAGAATATTCATTTTTTATACTACATAAAAATTAAAATATTAACCCTAATAATTGATAGTGTGATTTCCGCATAGTTAAAATAAAACTATAATTTCAATAATATTCAATGTTGCATTCTCTTTTGAGAGTTCTTATTTCTTTTCTTATTCTTTTTCAAGGCTTCACATGTTTATTGCTTAGAAAGAAACCTTAATTTGTGATTTATAAGCATCGATTTAAAAATGCGACTATTTAAATAAAAATATTATTACACATCAATGCTTTCTACTCAAATATTGAAAACTTTTCTTATAATTTTAAGTAGCACATGATTTTTCAAAAGTTTTTTTATAATTTTTTTTATTGAGGGATTTTTTTTAATATGAAAATAAAAGAACCGTCAATATTTATCTTCGGTTTTGATAAGGAAAAAAGACATTGTTGTACACTATTTGGCTTTTATTTCACTTCGAAGGAATTGTACGTTTCCAAATCATTAAAGTTTGGTTAATCTGTTCGTCTTTTCTTCCCTAGCATCAAACTAAATTACCCATAAGTTCACTACCTAGGAAGGATATATTTCACTCCTTTTTTCCCTTTTCATAATTCAAATCTAAATTATTCGATATGTTTTGTATATAGTGGTTGCAAAAACATTTGTGTAAAATTGAACTTGATTCTATAACTAAAATGCTCTATTTTGGAAAATTGGCACTTCTCTAATTAGATGAAATAAATCCTATGCAACAAAACAATTTTGTGCAATGTTTTCTTTTGAATATATTACAGAGAATAACAAATGCAAAAATTTTCCAATATTCTGACAATGAAAATCTAGTTCCAGGCAGGGAAAGAAATTATATGCAGTTTGTATTCAAATACATAAATCTAACATCTAGTATGGTGACTGAATCAGCTCTAAATATTTGTTACATTATCTTTACAAGTCTGTACGTTATTTTGAAACTATGTCTAACCCATCAACTAAAAAAATAAATTTGCGCAAGTCTCATCCCTTTTTCTTTAAAGAGCCAAATCCTGAAATGCAGCGATAATCGAATCCAATAAATGAGAGGATGACTTTTTTCAATTGTAATTTTAATATTGATAAAAAAAAATCTCCCAAAAAAGTTAACCAATCTTATCAACTAGTTTTATTATCTGATTTCGCTATTTAAAGTGAATTGATCTCTTGAAACAAGGATTGAAGAGATTAAATGGTGTTTTGCAGTACTCGTTCGATAATGTAAACGGCTTGCGACACGAAACATCGAACAATTCACTCAAGAAAATTTGTTTTGGATTAACAATCGATTATTTGCCGCATAGTAGAAGGTTAAAGTGAACTTTTCGTTTGTACAGTGATAATAAACAAAGGTAATTTCGGGACGGTCTTCAACGTTTGCTTGCCCTCTTTCTATAAAACAACAGGTCATTAGATAGGTAAATTTAGTTTAGAAGTATAAATTCGTTGGTAATGGTACATGATGTTTACATCAGTGTGCACATCATTCTTCTTACGGAATCGATTGGATTTATGTTGTAGCTAAATGTTAAACGAAATGTGTCAAAAGGCACTTTGGATATTGGACACAAAATATGCTCTTAAGGATTTTTAATTAAGAAATAGTTCTATATAATCTAAATAATGTTATGATAGTACTGAGAAACTTAAAAATCTTCAAGGAAATAAAAAGAGCTGAAACATTTAACTTGAAGTAAGGATTAATCATTTATCAATGGAATAATGAAATGTAAAGAATAGACTTTATCGCTGGAAGATCTAAGAAATTAAATTCTTCATTACATTTCATTGCAAAATTGTTTGGTTTATTTTTTAACACAAATTATTTCTAAGCGTTTATCTTATGAAATTATATACAAATAGCATATTAAAGTACATCAGATTATCGAACAGTGGTATATGAAGTTAATAAAAAACTCTCAAACTGAGCCATACCTTTTATTTGAGGGAAGCAAAAAATTAGAAATTCACCCCCGTTGCCTTCAACAATAAGTAATCTCCAATTAAAAGCGTAAATCTTTACAAGGATTTAAGGACTTGTTCAAATATAATTAATTATTAAATGCAATTAAATTAATTAATTATAAATTCATACAATGAACTTTTTTTATCCTAAATTTTCCCTTATTTCCCTTGTAGTACTTCTGAAGAAAAGAACTTATCCAGTGCGGATTTTTTTTCATATTTAATTTCTTTCCCTTGGTTTCTGTTACATAAATGATTAAAAAATAACTACAGACTTCTGTTCTCAAAAGAAAAATAATAATAATAATAAAAGCCTGGACTTTAAACACTCATAAAAAATTTTCATTCTCATTTAATAATCCATATATACCCATTATGAGCTAAATACAGAATGTGGATATTTTTCTTTTTCTTCCTTCAATAATTTAAATTTATTCCCCTCTTTGTATTGTTACCATTTTTTTTTCTGGAGAATTGCGGAACTCCACCAGATTTGCGGAAGTTTTATCTAGAGTAATTTGTACTAACTTTGGTCGACTTTGACATTAGCTATTATAGTAAAACTGTCAGAGAAAGTCAGCTTCTGAAGTTTAAAATCATATTTTACTTTTCCCTATCATAAACGTTTCGTTTATTTTGTGTGAGAGAATCGATTTCATTACACTGCGAGCTAGGCACGTAGCTCTACTTTTCTTCGATACCATCTTTATCATCTGGAAAAATGAGTTACCTTCACCGCATACAAAAAACATCATTTTCTGTCCTGGGTATTTTTAGTCATTAAGTCCTATCAGATGTTTTTGACAAAGTTAGCTATAATGCACGACGCTTAAAAATTTATCCTCTGGCAAATTTTTTTTTGTTAAAAATTAATAATAGCCGCACACCCTACTTTTGATAGGAAATTCATTCAAGAGTTGATGTAAACGTTACATATCGAAAGTTGAATATAAAAAGCGTGTGTTAAGTAAAAACAAATGCTACATGAAAATAAATTTCATATAATATTATGTTTTATTAAAGTTGATGAAAAATCTTATCAAAAACTTGATTGTTACTGATATTGAATACTTTGACAAATTTTGCTTTTTTCCCGAAATCATGATTCTTTACTCTATTCGAAGTGGAATTTGTTATTCAATTGTTTAAACTTATCCATACAGTATTATTGTCCTTAAGATTCAAATATAAGAATGGTACAATGAATTTAAACTTTAAATCGTGAAAAATTGATACACAAACTCACTTATATATTTTCTGACATGTTAAGAAATATTAAACATTTCGTATCATTTTATTCTTATTATAAAAATTGTATTTCACGATCAGGTCTATATGAACACTTTTTTACATCTAAAAAGAGAAATATTTTGAAAGATAGCCAAAATTTTGAGTGATTAAAGAATCTTTCCGCATTAAACCTACTCTATACAGTCATTTTCATTTGCATCATTGTCTTTCTTGCATTTTTTATGATTAATTAAAAGGAATTTAAAAATTGGTTAGTATTTTTATTATATTTTCCACCTGAAAAGGAAACGTTTTTAGTTAAAAAAAAATTAATGAAACATTAAACTTTTTCGACGATTTGTTTTAATTAGAAATAAGATGTGAAATAATCTTTTGGTTAATTTATTTTAATTATTAAATTATGTTAGGAGGTATTCTTCTAAGCATTTTATCTTTGAATAGATTTCCTTGATTCCACACGAATCATAAGTAGCAATCTAAGAAATATTTCACAAATTCAAAAAATGGTTATCGCTAACAGCAGATAATTTCAGTTATCTCTGAATATTCTCTCTGAAAGGCTTTACTATACTTATGGGAAAAAATTATTGTTTTCTGGCCGATAAGATTTAGCAGATCTGTATTGATTATATACAATAAATAAATAGAGAATGAACAAATAAAGCGATTTTCTAATGTGCATAATTTAATGTCCAATAGCACAGAATTTGTGACACACAAACAAGAAAAATCGTTGCCAATTCTGTTGGAAAATGAAATTGCCCTTGTGAGTCATTGTTATTTGGCTATATCTGTTATTTAATTTAAGCAGGAGATTGTACAAATTAGTACTTCAGTAAAACTGATTAAACTACTGGTAATGCGAAACAAGCTCCCTTAATTGTTTTAGGAAAACCCAGCCCTTCGTAAAAAATTTGCTCAATCATATATAACGATGAGTTTATAAAATTAAACATTCTTAAGATAATCAACAGTAAAAAGCTTCGTTTATCGTTTTCAACATCTTACTACATACTTTCTTGTAAAGAAAATCAAAATAGAATACTTTTACTGAAATCGGAATGCTTTACCTCGAATAAAGGATTTTATTTATATAAATTAGATTCTATTCCTCAAATGCCCAGATTTGTTTTTTATTTCTGAAGATTTACGGCGGGATACTTCCAAGAATAAAATATTTCCAAGGACTTTTGATTGGATGTTCTATGCAAATTCGTAGCAAATTCCTTTGACATTGGAAGGAACTAGGAAGTAAAGATAGAAGTATCAAAATGTGATGACGAGAAAATAATGTTACTTTTCTGTTTTTATCCATACATATATTAGAGGTTAATTAATCGAACTATTTATAAGTGCACTTCTCTGACAAATTTGACATCAGTTGATTTTGCAAATTTGTTGTTTCCTTGTGCTTTATAATACTAATAATTGATAATCTAAAAAAAACTGAGCTAATATTTAGGTTATTTTTAAATTAATAATATTTCAGCAATTTTCAAATAAAGAGAAAGGAATTTCAAAAACTTCTTTTAATGTTTGCAGTATTTATATCAATAGTGTGACAGTTAAGCACAGAGTTGGAAATGATAATTCAACTTAGGATATCTTATGTGTGCGAGGGAGACTAATTCCAGATGGACGAAGAATGAATAAACAAGTTTACAGGCACAAAAACAGTGTTGACGAAGAAGAATGTAGATGGAAAATGTAGAAAAGTGTAGACGGATATTTGCCTCTCTTTTTTGACAAAATTATTGGCTAAATGTAGGCAATAATACAAAGAAATTACAGTTTATAGAGGTCAAGAATACAAAATATGACTATCGAGAGAGGGGTATCTAAGAAAGTGTAAACATGTTTTTAAGTTTCTCAATTAAAAAATCCAAACCATGTATAACATTTTGTTGTAAATCTTATAATAGTTACACATTGTACATTCGAAAATTCAATTCTTTTTGCATGGAATTGGGTGCAATGCTGTATGTAGAATATCTAATAGTTCAATGCATTTTTCCTTGATTGATTTCTTGATTCTTATGGGTTTTCAATCTTGTCTTAGCTGAATAAAGAGCTGTAATCTATTCTTGAATATATAATCCCTTAAATAAAAATGTTTTCTCATAAAAACCGTTTTAATTAAACCTCAGAGAATGGACATTTTTAGATGACTTCATGAAAAATATTTTCAGCATTAACCGTTTTCGAATTTTCTTGAAACAAGCGCCAATCGAATAGCAGCTGTTCCTAAATACTCAGAAAGCACACGCACTCATAGGTACACGTGTCTACAAATAAACTCTTTCCCTTTAACCTTTAAATGGAAAAGAGTCCTGCATTAGATGTAAGTATAAATGGAACCATTATTGAAAGCGTCTCAAAGAGTTACATGTATCTTATGTTTTCACTCACTATATTTCGAGAAACATATTTTATTATATGAAGATGAATTTATTTTCCTTTTCGATTTCGTTTTTAGGAAATGTAGCTGAATGCAATTTAATTAGAAACCTTCCCCCTCCTTTCAAAAGCACTTTTATTAACTTTTATAAAATGTCGAAAATCAAAGAGAAAGTAAAGAAATAATATGCCTGCCTTCCTAAATAAACACACTTAAAAAAGTGTTCTCTTTAAAAAAATTAGTTACACTCTCAGCCCTTTCGTAACCACTGAGATGCAACTGAATTTGCATCCATTTTCGCTTTATAGATTTATTGTGTGTGCTTAAATGTGTTATTCGCAATCTATAATAATATTTCCTTTAGAATTTATTTATTTCAAGAAACTGCTCCATTCATTCCTGTCTCCCTTGTCAATTAAATAAGCAAATCAAGCTTGGTGCCTATGGTAAAAACACTATTTATCATTTGAAATAAAGCGGAGGAAAAGCTTACAATTCCCGGAATTCGTTTAATGAAAGAAAATTATTTCAATTTGAAGAATATACTGTGAATTGTAACATAAATATGATGGGATTCGAAATTTTTGTTAGTTTAAAAATTTATTCAATCGAAATTTTTCTTTCACTTCTGGTAAAGAAGATATTGTCTCAAATCATTTTCAATTTCAGTATTCCAGTAATTTCAATAAATTTTCAAGGTCTTGTACTTCAAAGTAGAAAAAGTTCTTATATAAGCATTTTTTTTAATTATTTTAACTAATGCATAAAAGTGGGATTTATTATTCTCAAAAGAATTGTCAACTTTATAAATACGCAAACTTTATTAATGCTTGAAAACACAAGAGATGACTGTTAGACGTTTGCTCTTCAAGTTTTTGGGCATAAATCGACCAGGAATATTGCTTAAATAAATTAATTACGAGCAGGAAATATGAAATAAAAATAAGATAAAACTTCAAAACTCTTAATTGAAATGTTTTAAGAGGCCATATTACATTCTGTGTATAATAGAAAATTTATTCTTCTAATTATAAAACTTTAATGCCTTATTAATGATAAAAAAATTTTGGGGAACATTATTATAGTTTGAGAAATTTTAAAAGATTTGTTGAAAGGGGTTTATTTATTTATTCAAAATTAGCAAAAGCAAATAAAAAATAAATATTTTGTTGTATACTCATTCCATCGCTACAGTTTGTTTTGAAATTAGTAACAAGTATATTAAAAATAAAATACATAAATACAAAATTGAGCTTTTATGATTCTTATTGAAAGAATTCACAAAAATATTTTATGAATAAGTAGGATAGTTACTGAAATCAAAGTTTATAAGCACGATTTTTAAATACATGCATTTCATGTAATTTTTCAGCATGTAAATCCAGGGCCTCCTATTCCCTCAGGTCTCCACCTCTCGCTAATCGCTATTATATTTTGCTACCCTTATGGCATTAAATAATTTAAATATTAACAAAATATAAAAAATAAGTATGATATTTAATGAACTTTTTATGGTAATTTAAACTATTTAGAAAATATAAAAATATTTCCCTTAATTCTTTTGAAAATGAAATTTCCATATTCGTGTTTGTACTCAGCAGTAAAGTGATCACAAAAAGTCATTTATATTGAGATCCTGTCATTTGGAGTAAGTACATTTGGTACTTACATTTGGAGTAAGTAAGTTTGGAGTAAGTAATTTCTGTCATGGTTTATAAATCACTTAGGGGATATGCGAGTCTTTGTGTCACGCGATATAATTGTATCCATCTTCAAATATAAAAGAATTGGAAAAATATGTTTATGATATTATGCTTAGAAAAATATGCATGATCAATGTTGCAAATATTGTATTTTCTTTTTTGTCATAACTCATTATTAATCTGATAAACAGAAGAAATGTAACTTTTGTAATTTTAGGGAGGACTAAATAACGTGCATAGTTTAATTGATTTTACTCAGATTTGGCCTCCGTAGGAGGGTGATCACAAAAATAGGGATTAGTAACTTCTCTGTGGGGAGCATGTCATAATGAAGTCCATTTTTCATGATGCGAGGGTGGTAAAACTTGATCTAATGATGAGTGGCAATCCTTCTTCGTAGAAGTAAATCCACGAGCAATTGGGAAGGACAGGATCGTGAGTTTGTATTAGTCATGTTTGTTCATGTCAAAGATAAAAACTTTGATGATAGGGGAGAGTGTAGTACTTTTGACCACTTCTGTTTATGTTGGCAACAAGTGGCACATTTTTAAAGTATTTATGTTTATTTCAAAAATTAACTATTAGTTACTTAATTTAACTTGTTGCTATTTTAAAGAAATTATTACCTTGATAAATAAAGATGTTTATCTGATTCACTATTAAAAAGTATATGTTACAAATATAACCATTTGTTTCATAGAATTTTTTTATACAATTAAGAAATGATATTAGTGTTTGCATACTTTGGACCGACCAATAATCTTATTTTGTGCATACTCTGATTTTTCTATTCGTAACCAAAAATGAGTTATAGAGATTTAAATCTGAAACTGTACCATATTGTAACATTGACCACCATGATGTGTTGTTCCTTTTACCAGGTCAGAGGTACAATATTTCTTATTTTGAGGAAGCTAAGGATATTTCATCCAAGATCACTTTCTTTTATTGTGAGGTGGATGATAATTTGTGTATCCCATCTTTATTTGACCCTTGATCATATGACCTATCTCAGAAGATTTTCATTCCAATTAAAGATTGGAAAAAACATTGTATAGCCGGGAAGGTATATATCTTTTGGGAGGCCGAAGTAAGTTTACTGTCTTCATTTTTCTGCGAATCAGAAATTTACTCTTGAAAAAAAGTTCAATTAAAATATTTCTGAATTTTAAGCATATTTCATTCTATTTATTCATATACTATATCCTGCAATGTCTTAATTTTAAAGGATTCTATCTTTAGAATACTTTTGGTCTGCAATTATTTTCTTACAAGATAGCTTTTTGACTTTTAGTTTACTTTTCGATCATTAGATTATTTTACAAGACTATATTTCTTCAATTATTTAAGCACCTTATCCGTCATATCCACCCAAGCGCTGAAATACCTGCAATGTTATTGCTTCTCACTCATGTAACTCCTATAATTATTCCTGTCATTGAAATGAAAAAATGGCATGGTTATCATGATACTTCAACATCATAGCAATAATGGAATGCATCCGTCCGACAAGGATGTATTTAGCCCATTCGGAACATTACAACCAGGCAATAAATAACTGGATATTAATATCAAATAACAGTGGTAACCTTGTTATATATGATTGGCTAAATCTGACTCCAAATAATATCATGGGAGAATTCAATGTCATACATTTTATTCCCTTGAATAATTACCTTCTTACTTTTGATGAGTTCAACTGACAGGCCGATGATTCATCCAAATATCCTTCATCATTCAATAATTGCAGGTGTGTCAGCCCAGATTCTGACATAGTCTTATCTGTTTAAATACACCAATGACTTCCACAGAAATAGCTTTGGAAAATGTGCACATTTTGCTAAAGTTCAGCGAAGAATAGTAACATATAAAAATAGGGCCACAAGTTAAAGTATAGATTGTAACAGATAGTTCTGAAAAACAAGTCTTACAGCCACGGAAAATTCATTCGTATCATTCGTATTCCATGAACTGGGCCTAAAAATTACACTAATTACCCACATTTTTCCCGAAAATATCCTAATTACTGTTTTTATTTTTTTTAAATTCTTCTAGGCAAGCTAAAAGGCAAGGGTATATTCCTTTACATCTACTATCTGGCAACAAAAATTGTTGATGTTCGAAACAGTCAAAATCAGGGCAAGAAAATCACTTTTCAACCCTTAACTTGCAATTATCGAAAGACTTTAAATACTAAATTGTTTGTCTTAATAAATCTCAAATTTGGCTAATTGGATTTATTTTTCTATGCTAAGAAAGTTATAGAGAAATGAAATTTCAGCCCCCACGCCATCATTTCAACTCCCTTTGAGCTAAATGAGCTATTTACGAGCACGACATAGTTTTTTACATTTCTAATAACATATTTCAAACTAATTAAAATCCAAACAAAATTATTCTAGTTATCCTGTTAACAAGATAATGTGTTTGCGGGCATGTGTGTGTGTGTGTAAAAACATTTTTTAAGAAGTTTCGTGGCCGAATAGAAGAAGCTTTCGAAAATTTTTAACTTCGATTTATTCCATCCTGGAGACATATTATGCACAAGAAACGATGATGAAGCTGACGTCCGTTCACATCCCGATACAATTTCAAAAGATCAAAAAAGAGACAGAAATTTTTCCCTCAGTGATTTTATAATGAAATTTTGATAAGAATTTTCTTTGACAGATGTAGACTTAGGAAAGGAAGATATAGGTATCTTTAAAAGGATGTTGCAAACATCACAGACTTTTATACTTCACTCGGAGCGTGATTTAGAACTTCTGATTAAAGCAGTTTTACAGAGCGCGTGTAGCATTAATTAAATAAAAAAAAGGTGGAATTGGGTCAGGATTTAAGAGGACATGAAGAGAGAATGAAGTTAATATGGGATAAGATAAAAATTAGAAAATTAATTTCGATTTAAATTATATTAAGAGATATCGTTGCCATATATATATATAAACTTTTCAACGAATTGGGGTTTAGGGCTCTAGGGACCATGTTTGTTAAAGAACTGAAGAAATTTTCACGAAGAGTTGCCATAAGAACCATTACAATAGAAAGTCATCTTTTAAGAATCTACCCAAAATGTTTTCCTAAATATTATGGCATGTTCATTACAACAGAATAGAATAAGACAGATGAGAATCTTAAGAAATTCATTTAGATTATGTTTCTTTGATTGCAAGCTACAGTAAATTTATTAGTACTTTTATATAAAAGTAGTATTTTATAAAATATAATACAAAAATAAGCTATTGTAATCATTATTAAGGTTCAATGTTAGCATGAGGCAGAGTTTTTTTTAATAAAATTATTTATTTAATAGTTTTATTTTTATAAAGATATTTTTATTCTATCCTAATGAACATTATTTACTTAATTTTTATTTTATTGACATTATTTTCTTTATACTTTTTAAAATTTTTTGCTTATATTTTTTCCAAGATTAAACCAAGATTTCTTAAATAATGTGGTTTATGCCTTTTTGGTTAAAGTTATGATAGTCATTATAACTTCTCTAACCTCAGAAAAGAAAATAATTAATTACCTAGCAAGAAATCCAATGAAGAAAATAAAAAAAGCTATGACGCGTTTTATCCTAAATTAATTGTTCATTAATAAAGTAGAAAATTCCCATTTTCCTTCCCAATACTTTACGCTATAAATACCATTCAAAAGTGTTACACAAAATATTTTTTACATTGAGTCTTTTAATTGCGTATCAAATTACAGATTCTGTTTGAGGGTGATTAATTTTCCCTTTTTTCTTATTATATTCATTTATCTTTCTTTTATTGTTTTCATAGATCTATTTATAAGAAAATCAAACTCAGTCTAAATCTTACGAAGTGTTGTACACGATAAAAATTCACATTTGATTACGCAAAATCATCAACAATCAAACTATGATTCCTATTTTATTACATATTTACAATACCAAAATATCAGCTATTCATAACTTCAAGGATAATATTTAAAATGTTTATATATGCACATTAAGGGTAATTGCATTGTATTATTTTTATTGACTATTATCAACTTCTTGTACACTTGTTTTGTAGTTAATACAAACGCATGTAAATTGGCGATTTTTGCATCAATGTAAAAATCCCTGAAGTCTTGGACAAAAAACACAGTATTTATTGCAAAATAAAAATCAAAGTGACCCTGGGGACGCGAATAAAATCAAGATTTATAGCACCTATTCGAAGGTTATATAAGCCGTTAATAGCTTAATAAAGTACCAGAAAGCATTAGGACAGGAAATGACTAATTCACGAATATGTTTTCTTTGTTTTTGCTTATATGCTGTTCATCTATATGTAATATAGTTATGCTTTTCCAACTGAATTCTATTGATTTGAAATAGAATTATTTGATAACAAGAACATAAGAAATAATTTGACATAAAATGAAAACAGTAAGAAGGAACTGCTTTGTTTCTTCTTACTGTTTTCTGTACAGAAAACTCAGGCTGTTTCTGTAACCCACACTTAAGATTTTTGCTTTGATCTGCAGATTTTAGGGGGAAGTTATCTTTCCTTTTTAATACACTAACAAAAAAAATTTTTAGTTTCTTATATTTATCAACATCTAGATTTATATTTAATTCGTTTTAATACTCATTTAGATTATAAAAAGATAGCAAAATACGGAAGACTTATGCAGAAATCAAATGCAATCATTCAACATTGACACACGTACGAAAACCACCATACCAAATTTGTTGGTTTATTTTAAGTTTATATATATTGGGTTGTTCGGAAAGTAATTTTTTTTTTTTTTTTTTGTGGAAATGAAAGACAGTTTTCGTATAATAAACAAATACTTAATTAAATAATATATTGCCCGTTCTGGTCCAACACCTTTTGCCATCTTTCTGGTAGTAGCATAATTCCACGCTCATAAAATCTTTGGTCTTTGCTGCCAAAAAACTGATCGAGGTGGTTTTTGACCTCCTCATTTGAGGTGAAGGTTTTACCGTCTAAAATTTTTGGTCTTCAATATATTTCATAGTTATTAATGTAATGGAAATATTTATTTCTCAAATTAATAAACAAAAAGCATTCCTCTGTGAAAATATTATTAATTTAATCAATATATTAAATGGCAATTAAGGTCTCTAAATTTATTTAAATATTTTATTTTCATTGGGAACCACCATTAATTGCACAAAATTTCAGAACATGAGTGAAAATCGATTGCACATTTTCATCCACGATAGAATTAAACCTGAAAATTTAAAGCTTTCTTATTTAAATGAGGTGATGGGCATAATTATGGCAATTGCCCTGGGAGCCATTTCTTATAGATTCGTGACTTACTGTATGCAGCAACTGAAAATCTAAATGCTAGTTTTACAAATCAAGTTCCCATTTTTTTTTAATTAATGAATCTAAATGCCAAACCAGTCGTTTAATAGAATCATATTTCCTTGATTATAGAATTCCATCTATTACTATATACTGAATAAAAGCGATTGCTGTTCCAAATTTATTCCGTATTTAAGTGGAATTCCGGCCTTTTTACTTTCGAATACGGAATCAGAGGATATTTGAAAATTTTTAAAAACTCCCTAGAATAATATTATTACGACAGAAAATAGTTCATCTGTAAAGGTAATAATAGCTTAGGTGCTGTACGAACCATAAAATATTACATATTCTCGTTAAATAACATTTTACACCAAGAAATCTCTCTCAAAACCCTACTAGTATAGATTTTAGCGATAACTTTTTGAATAGTTGGACAGTTTGTGACAGACGAATTTGCTGTTACATCTTTTTAAACGACTGCCTAGGGGTACAAAAATGGCTGGGCGCCTGTCCGTCAAAGGAAAGTGCCGTTTTGTTCCTCGGTCTTTCGGTTTTCAGACAAGAAAGAAAAAAAAATCGGATTTCGCTTCGTTCCCTGGTCGATTTTTGCTCTTTTTTAAACTTTGTACAGGACTGAATTGAATGTACTCGTCATCCGTTGAAACTCAATCGTTGTCACCTGGCCAGTGACGTAAAAATATAAAAGTGAAAAGGGGTAAATGCCTTGGGAGCCATTACAAAGAAAAGCAGCATTCAGTCAGTTGTATTTATGAGAAAATAAGATTTTTACACTGTTATTCTCTAGATTTTTAAAATTTCAAGAGCTCTATACAAATACTACCTATTTTGCTTCCTCGTGTATGAAGAAGAAAAAGTTTTATTATTGTCAAAAAAATTCAATTTCTAGATTTTGAAGAGTCTACGAGTTTCAGACCTCCATTAAGTCTGAACACACTTTTGGAATTATGTCTTTCTGTGAAGTCGAGAATTTAAAATCGCTTTGAGCTATACGTATGAAACCAAATCAAAAATTTACAGCAAATTTTTAAAAAATTTCTGTTAAATTTTGGATGAAATTCATTAAGAAGAAGAATGTATATCGGCCTTTCAAAATATAATTTACCATACTAACTGCAAAACGAGGAGAGCTGGATAGATGAAATTTGGTATACAGATTTAACAATTAAAGTGTGGGTACGTATCAAATTTTGAATCACATTTGTCAAGGAGTTGATCTGCCAGTCTGTACTTTCATGTAGATGCGATATTTCGAAAACAGAATGCATTAAACAAATATTTAGTATGTTATCATTGACTTCATTTGTAATTTTTGTTAAATTTTGGTTTCGGTTCGATAGTAAAAAAGGTTTATGAAATTCATATTCGTTTTCTTGATACTTGTGTATTAACTGTGTCTAAATGTTTTCGGTTATAACTTTAAATTATAATTATTTTTTATTTTAAATGATTATGAATGTTTAATTCACTGCAAATTATTTTAATTCTCCATTGAACTATCAATAATATGTTTTACTGGGGCTATAATGATACTCTACAAGTAAACATTTATAAGCAAGAAATAGCTTTGAACGGTGAATGGATACTTATTTTTCGACAATTTATCTATTCTTTTAACAACTTAAAAAAAACAGAGAGATTTCAAGCAATATTTTATTATTTTTAGAATTTGAAATGCACAAAATAACTTCGCGTCTAATGCCGAAATTAAAAAATAATGCATAAATTTTATTGTAGTTAAAATATTTTATATAGTTTTCTTTCGAATGAATTTATTTTCAAACTTCACAAAACAAATTATCTATTATAGGTTTTGTCTTATATTTTTTATTCTTCTGTACTTTTTATTCTTTATTTATTCACTCACCGCCTTTGGCAATCAACTGACTCAGAAGGGATTATGATAGCTAAAATTTAAAACTAAATTTTTATGAAGTTTGTTGTAAAATACTTACTCTTCATATTTTTTACTTCAAATTTTGATAGAACACTCACTATTTTAGAAGTTTCTTCTGTTCATTGCGCTGTGATCTTCCTGACATTTCACCTAAAGTTTTAGTCTTACTTTAAAAAGTAAATTATTAAACTTGAACTAATCCAATAATATGCTTGGAAACTAAAACACGTGTATTAAAATTAAAAATTCACGACGTAAAATTGTTCAACTTTGAAGTTTTATGTGTGCTGTAGAATAGTTTTCAAATCTAATATCTCAGAGGATTATTCATTAAATTTTTTTAATCATTCTGATTGTATTTTTAAACATGCAATAATATTAAATGAACAGTAGCAGTTTTTGAAAATCGAAACATTTAAAAAATATTCATAATTGCTTACTTGAGAAATTAAAACTTAATTGCAACTATATCACAATTTTAAAATGTTTATTAAAAGCAGACTTTAAACACCATATGAAAATAAGCCGTTCTGCATAGTTTTATCAACAAACAAAAAGTTCAAGATGAAATATTTTTGAAGTAATTAAAACGATTTCAGTTTCTTTACTGCAGTGAAATGTGTTGTTTTAAAAAAAAAAGCTCAAACTCTTTTTTTGTAAAAAAAAAAAATTAAAAACAGGAAAAAGCTATGCAGCAACTACTTTAGTATCATTGAAAAGATACCAAATTGGATTTTAAGACGATAAAAATTTATTTTTGTACTGTTATATTTAAGGCAGTTATGTTAGAAAAACTTCAAAATGTTGTTTAAATTTAATTACTTAAAATTAAAAAACATCGCTCCAAAATGCGCATTCCTACTCTTCAAGGCATTTCCGTGCTAAACATGGCAGCTGTAGATTTAACAGCCAGTCCTGTAAAGTACCAAGACACACACACACACTCCTTTATTATTACTCTTGTGCTTCAAAGCTCCGAAAAAAATCCGTTCTTCCTTAAAGCAGAAATGTTATTTTTAAAATTTAAAAATAGATAAAGCCTTTTGGCATTCAAAAATTACGAAGGTTTCATCTATTATCCTTTAATTATAAGTTCCTCTAGTTAATGTTATTTATAAAATATATAAATAAATTCAATTATTTCATTCGTATAGAAAAATTAATGACCCTGAAATAGCTATTTTGTACAATATGGAATATTTTTATTTATCATCTTTCAATATGGCTGCCTAAATAAATAAAAAGACCGAAACTGAATGATACTTTAATCACCATTCCTCCATCATTAACTCTAAAAAATTTCAGTCATTTTATCAACTCTTTTTTAAATAGTTTCACATCAACCACTGTCACTTCGCCTGAATTTAAAATGCGTGAACCAGAAACTTACCTCACGCCTGCACAAAACTAAGGAGAAAATAATGCAAATTAAGGCTTCCTTCTGAAACATGAGACTCAAAATGAGATTATATTTACTTTATTTATTTCCTAATTTGTAGAATGGGTACCAATAAAAGCTTGAAAAGAATAATTTTTTTCGTTTAAAAGTATTCATTTGTATTATGTTTTTGCTGCATTTTATTTTTCATTTATTCAGTAATATATCAAGTTAAAAATGATGCAGTATATATACTTATTTCATTTTAAGAAACTTCATTTACTATTTGAAAGATCACTCGGTCTTTTTGCGGCATTGGATTTATCTTTATTATTTTTTATTAAGTTTTAAAGTGCATGTAATATTTTTCTTCGCTTTTTCTGATTTTTTTAATGGAAATGCGACTCTAAGATTTTCAAATGCCTTTACAAAAGCATCTCATAATTTACTCTTTTTCATTCACACAGAAACAGAGGTATTAATTTTTGAAAATTTAGTTTATTCTAAGACAACTTTTTCTTTATGGATATTTTATCATGTTATATGATATAAATTTAAATTTTTAAAGATTTCTCATAAATATTGTAACACATTTTTTCTTGTTTGTTTTCCGCTCAGTAGATGTCGCTAGTCGCAAAAGATCAATACAGTGAATACGAAGAGCATCCTGAAAGGAGAATTGCGCGCTGCTCATCTTTCAGTAGAGCAGAGTTTCCTTTCCGTGAAGCTCATCCGAATATTCACTTAGATCATAAGATTTCATTTCTTATCAGCTCAAGTGGAAAGTTTAATTTTTTTCTTTCATTCTCTTAGAAATGGTAAGTGATTTTTTCTCCTTTTATTTCAGAAAATTCTTTTTCATATTTAATCCTTTTGATTTCAAAACTATGAACAGTGTTCAAACCTAGTCACTAAATGAAAATGGAAAATGACTGTTCAAAACTTTTCGCTCCGCAGGTTTCTTTCTCTTTTTCCTCCTTTTTTTCGTGCCAGTTTTTTTCTATCTAAAGAGAAAATATTCTTTCACGCTGTTCTAAAACAAGCTAATTCTTAGAAAGAATTTTTTTTTAAGTCACTCCTATAAAAAATTTTTGAATATTTATAAGAAAAAAATAATGCAAAAGAAAAACTTGTGGGTTTTTTTATAAAACATTTGGATGAATAATAATAATTAATTATTATTATTTTTACATTTTTGAAACACTTTTCAAGTTATAAATGCTTAATTTTTTAATTCATTTTTATTTTTATGCACTTATTGTAATTCTTGGTTTTATTTCAAAAACTTTGCACATAGTTAGAAACCTATATCATAAAGATTACTTCAGATTAGCAAAAATTATTAATTATAGGAAAGTATTATAAAGTTTGAATATTTTTGTATGTGCGTGTTTGTGTATTAGTTACTTGAATACATTTCTGTATTCTGTTTATGTAACTATTATGATTTATTTTAATTTTAATTGATGTAAAAATTATTATTTTAGAAAATTTATATTTTAGGTATTTATATTTATTAGTTTATCATGCATTTCCTTTCAATTATCAATCCTCATCTCTTCATAAATATGATACTATAAATGAACATATGATTAGCAATTGTTCTTTTAATTTCTTCTCTTGTAATACCTAAATGTTTGATTTTTTTAATCTTCTGCAGAGAAAGATCAAGTAGTTTTTAAAAGGAGTTTTTCCTTCGTTTTTCAGTTAATAAATATCAAAAATTATCATTAAAGATTTAAAAAACAAAACGAGGCCATTTTTTTAAAAAAAATCAACCGTTGCAGAAAACTTTTATGTCTATCAAAGTTGCGTCAAATGCATTTTTATAACTTAAATTCTTGGAATCCAATTAACAAATGTATGATAACCTCTGTGAAAAATTTTAAAGAATACTAGCGAATATAGAATGAAACATGTTCTTGATACATTATTCCGTGCAATCTTCTCGTAGATCGAAGCATATTTCTAGTAATCAAAAGTATTGTGTTTGTGAACAACACAAATGTTTTTCAAACAATTTCTAACCAAACTGAATAAAAAGAAATTAAAACACTAAATATAATTTAAATAGGTAAAGTCTCAGTAAAATAAATTAAAAATTAAAAACAAAAAATTGTTATAAATAAAAAGCCATTAAGTATAGCATATTGCATTGTTTTATAGTACTTCGTCAAATGTGGTGAGATTTTACTTAAGCAATTTTTTTTTATTATAACAAACTTTTTGATTGAGTAATTAATTTCATCTTACACAGTTTTCAATAGTTTTCGTTTTAACCAAATAAGATCAAAGTTTTCATAATACTGAAAAATATGTTCCTATTTTTAAAAAAATCATCAACTTTTTAACTTGCTTGAGATAATAGCAAAATATAAATTTTGATGTCATGATATTTTTTTAAACAGTATAGTTCGTGTTGTGTTTAAGCACTCCATTTTCTTTTAACTTAATTAATTAACTTAAATATCGCATTCAACTCTGAATAAAACTTGCACGAAAGAAAAAAAAGAAAGAAGTGCAGATAAAAGCCGACTTATTAAATGAAAGCTAAAATGCTTTGCATAGGCAATAGAATCTCTGTGTTGATGATATATAGTTTGAATATTGGAGGACTTCAAAATCGGAAACAAAAATATATTTTTATGATTTTAGGCATACATTATTAATAAATAATATTTTTTCTTGAATCTTATAACATGTTTTGAAACGTTTTATATTCTTGCCCAAAGACATTTAACAGTTAAAATAATACAAATTCAGAGTGTATAAAAATGATAATTCTGCCAGAAATAAATATTAAAGTTTTTCATTTTTTAAAGAAAGGTGATGATTTTTTAAAGAATTAATATTAAGATTTAAATTAAATTCTTGACCCTTCCATAAAAATTATGAATGTGTTATGTCTTTTTGAAAGAGGAAATACTGAAATAAGTTTTGTTTACATATTCAGATGCGATAAAGGAAAACGTTAGCTGCATTATTACAAATATCATCAATGATCCTGAATATAAAACGATAAAATATAAAATTATCAAATATTATATTTTATAAAGTAATTTAAGTTAGAAAACTTTAATGTGTTCTATTATTTAATAATATAATAATTATTTAAAGTGAACGTACATTTTTAGAACATCTTGTATATAAAAGAAAAAAAATGAAAGTCTTAAATATGTTCTTCATTGTTTCTCTTGTTTAAAAACGAGTGGTTTTTTTCCTCATTGAACCACGATAATATTTGGAAATTCCATAGTTATGGAAAAGTAACAAATTAAATTTACTGAACATTGAGAAACTTGTCATAGAATTTTTTTCTCTCAACATTTTTTCGCAGGAGATATAGATAATATGAAAGAATTATTCAAAAATTTCAAAATTATATATATATGTATATATATTTGATGTTGATCGCAAAGTTTTATATATATATATTGGTTCATTAACTGGTCATGGGGGGGGGATAAAATTAATGTAGACCACAAAAGGAATTATAGCATTTACTACATATAATATTGAATAATTAAATAAAAGATACTTTTTTCACCACTCAAATTACTCTAGTAGATCAATAAAGAAAGGTAAATTAAAAATGGATGCGTACCGGAGAGATTTATAGTAAAAAAAAAAGAAAAACATTTTCTTTATGTGTACGAAAAATTGGATGTTTACTCTGTGCCAAATAACGATATTTCGGCGAATGCTGTGAGTGCCGCCAGGTGAAAGCTAAGAACTTTTGGAGTGAATGCTATGGAGATAACAATAATAAATGGAAAGAAGTTATATTAAAGAAACTTTTTAAAGAGAAATTAACTAGGAAATATTATGAAGAAAAAATATCATTATTTGAGACCCTTAAATTCTAGTCAAAAGATATTTTTTGAAGTTCAGTAATGCACTTTGCTAGTTCAGATGACCATTCCGAAATTCTCTCTATATATATACGCGCTCGCACGCTTGTGTGTGTGTGTGTGTGTGTGTGTGTGTGTGTGTGTGTGTGTGTGT